>JAXQQM020065638.1:0-61553 GCA_034641835.2 Pinus albicaulis | reverse complement strand
GAGGGGGAGTCCCTATATGAGCTGGTTTTCCTCCTACATCAGATTCTGCATTTTGAAAGTGGCTACTTGTTTCATCAAAGCACTTCTCACTAGAATTTTTTTCATTTTGGTCATGAAGTTCTCTTATTAGCATAGTACAATACATAGGAAGGCAATCAAAAATTTCTTGACAACCTTCTTTATTGCTTTCTTTGTAATTTTTCTCATCATCTTCTATAAGGTGTTGATCATAATACATATCTTGGTCAATGTCTTGGTCTTGAGGTGATTGGGCTTGTGTTTGATGAGGGAAAAGCATAGGTTTCTCTACATCATCAATATTGATATTAGCCATCAACCTATCCATTCTCTTTCCAAGCATGTACATCATCTTTTCCATCATGATTAGAAATTTTTCTTGATTATTTTCTCTATAATCTTGTTCATCATACATTTCTTGTAGTGGTAGATTTTGTGTTTTTTCAGAAAAAGGAATTTTTTGCTCTGGATCACCAATGTTTATATTAGCCATAAACCTATCCACTCTCTTTCCAAGCATGTACATCAATTTTTCCATCATGACCATATTTTTGTCTTCTGGGTCTATATCTAAATCCATGTTTGTAAATCAGAAAAATAGGTCACTGTGTATGTTCAATCAGTTCAAGGTCTTCTACCAGTGGATTCATTTGGTCTTTTGGGAGTTACAAGGAGTGGAGTCACCAGATGGAAAAATTTTAGCTCCTAAGGAGGTAAAATGTTTTATGGTTCCACCACCATGTTTATTAGGAATACCAATCTAAGAGATCATGGGTGTTCTAAGTATTAGGAGTATTTAAGATGAAATTGACTCAAAATACCCAGTGGAGTCACCAGAAATGTTAGTTCTGGTGGCTCAACTAGCTAACAGAACAAATGTCATTGAATCAAGAGATTTCCTGAGGTCCTTAAGAATGTATCGGTGTAATTTCACTCAAAACTCCACAGCGGAGTCACCAGAAATGTTAGCTCCCTATAATTATAGCAGATTGGTGAGACTAAAGATGTAGGGAGGACATTAGAACCACTTTGGGATTCTAGGATCTAGCCCTCCTGAATCCAGAGAGGTATCTCTCTATAAGTGCAAAGATTGATGTATCTTTAAGGATTTTGAATGTGATATTAGGCTAGTTATGAAGAACAAAGATATGTGAAGGTGAAAGAAGTATAAATGAAGGGTGAAGGTGAATGAAGGTGAAGAGTAATTCAGCCAACAAGATAGGAAAGAAGCAGCTTCGATCCATTATAAAGGTGAAGGAATATGTGAAGGTGAAGGAAGTATAAATGAAGGGTGAAGGTGAATGAAGGTGAAGAGTAATTCAGCAAACAAGATAGGAAAGAAGCAGCTTCGATCCATTAGGCTATGGAGTCATAGTAGGATTTAATTGAAACAACAAGGTTCAAAAGTGGTCCATGGGGCAAGTCATCTATGTCTAAGGATCTCTTTAAGTTTATTTTATGGAATGGAATGAAAAAATAAGAAGGGGAAATCCAAAAAATGAAGAACAAAGAGCAGCATAATATCAAGTAAGTACTTTGAAACTATCCTGCTTTCGGCATGCACTTAAGAAATACATAAAAGTAATCTAAGATGAGGTGAGTATTTTGAAACTAGCCTGCTTTTGATGCACTTTCAATAGAAAAATTTTAAAACACAAAAAGAATAGCTTAAGATCAGGTAAGGACTTTGAACCTATCCTGCTTTCAGCATACTCAAAGGGAACCTTTTCAAAGCAACTGTTGGAGAAGAAACTAGAGGACAGGGCTCAGCCTAGACTTCCCTAGCTCTGCTTTACTTAGAAAACTTTCAAGACAAAAAATTAAGATAACAAAGAATAGTCTAAGATCAGGTAAGGACTTTGAACCTATCCTAATTTCAACATACCCTTAGGGAAACTTTTAAACAACCTTTGGAAATAAAACTAGAGGACAGGGCTCACCATAGACTTCCCTAGTTCAACTTTACTTGGCAGAAACTGAAAATAACATTCAAGAACAATGTTTAAAGTTTAGACAGTAGGACGAGGGAACACCAACATTCCTTAACTTCTTGGACTGTATTAAATCATTCTTAAACAACACAATTTGGAAGAAAACATGTAGATAAAGCTTATCATTAAGAGTAGGGTACCTTTGAAAGTAAATCCTAACTCTATAATTGTTGTTCTTTATCAAAGAAGATGGACAGAATGGAAACATAAATAAAATAACAATTTACAATAAGAAAAACATCACCATTGACATAGACCAGGATCCCATAAATAATCTTGTATTTGATGCTTCAAACCAATTAAAATCTTCAAGTCCAGTGGGTCTCCACAGCTTCAAACTTCTCATCTCAACTTAGGTATCTTCAATTACAAACAGAGCTTACAGCAGCTTCAGAAAACTATTTACAGGCAACAGATATGTAGTGACCAACCCTTTACATGTGCTCCTCAATAAGATTTTATAGGAAAATGAGGAGGTGGAAATATTTATAGGGTTCAAGTATCATTAATTCTACAGTTAATGCAATTCTTTGCCTTGAAAACCATGCAAGGCATAAGGCAGGAATACATTCGATCTATATCTCTATGTTCAAATATTTTTTCTGCTTTCAAGGTTTTAGTGGATAAAAATATTTTACTTCTAATGCTATTTATTATCCTTGTAATAACTCCGTTGATAGTTGTAATAAGTTTCTTTGATTTGAAATAAATATTCAGTAGTCTTGGGGTGGATATCTTCTGTTCTAGTAATAACTAGGCCTCTTCTGAATGATTTGATGCTGCAGGTGGCTTTTGGTAGCTGAGAGGATTCAACTAGCCTCTGATGTGGTAGTGGAGGCTTCTCGGACTGATAGATAGTATTGTTTTTTCTTTAAACACTGTTAATTTGTTTTAATTCTGTGTTAGGCTTAATTAGGCCTAATTTTATGTCTTCTATTATTCAAAATGTGTTTAATTGAGCAGATTAGGTTTTTAGATAGTTGATTTAGGTTGTAATCCCTCAAAATTGTGTAAACAATCTTCAATTCTTCATCTCTATTGTGACTAGATCCTTTAACATTGATACTCTTTGCTTGATTAAGCTTTTGTGTCTTGTTGATGTGTAGGCGTTACAAAGGTTTTATAATGGTGTCAGTGCTCATGAGGCACTGATGAAACATGATATGGAACTCTACAGAGTGATCTCCTTCACGAATAAAGGCCTGGGGATCGTCATCCTTGGCCTTTGATTTCCTTTGAGAAGCAATTGAAGAACCTTTAAAACCTGCAAAAAAAAAGAAAAATTAAGAAAAATCCTGTGGCGATGGGTTTAGACTGCTTGAGAATTTTAGGTTAGATCATGGCCATTGGATGAAAACATCCAACGGAGAGGATTTCCTGCAGAGGTTCAAAGGAGAGGCGGTCAGAGAAATGGTGGGGAAATTAAGTCTGGGCCATTGATCTGCAAAGATCAACGGTCGATATTGATTGGGAAAATATAATGTAGAGGGGGCCATATTATAGTGGAAAGGGAGAATATACAAAGGAAAAGGGTGAAAGCCTTTGGCGGAGTTAAAAAAGGGTTAAAATGAAATTCAGGGTTTGTGAAAGATTTTAGGTTGTCGAATTAGATCATCCACAAAGATTGACAATGGAGATTCACTTAGGAAGTCCTTTGGAGGATGGGTGGAGGGAGACGGTTTAATGGTTGGATTAAACTGGGACCATTAGATATTAGAGATCAATGGTGGTGATTAAAATAGATGGGATGTAATGTAAATGGGGAAAATCAGTTTCGGCCAAAGAAACCACTGGTGTCGAGCGACGAAAAGGAGGAAAGGTGGTTTTTCCTTTTTGAACGCGATATGCGTTAGCGATTGACATATGGATTTTTAAAACCACACTCATCGCGTAATTTTAAAACATTAACCTCTGGACTCAAAATTACGCGAAACCATGCGCTGGTCGTCAGATCTGGGGCCTTAGATCAGATAGTCGTGAGGATAGCGCGATGGAGATAAGATACACGGGTGAAAAGAGGTGGGGTAGGGTCAAGGCGGTTTTAATTTGGACCATGAAATGAGGGAAATGGACGGTGAAGATTTGATCTGGGAGTGGTGAAAGAAACGAAAGGCAGGGGATCGACGGAGATTAGGAGAAATGTAGACCATTGATCTACAAAGATCAATGGAGGATATTTAATCAGCGGGTGTAATGGTCAGGGCTGAGAGTGGAGCACGATTAAATCTGGGCCATCGGTTCTTGTGGATTTCGACAGTCCATTTAAATCGCAAGTTTGAAATTGGAGGAGGATAGAGTAATGGCACAATGGTTTTTCGCAATGCGATTGAATAAGGACAGTTGATCATAATGGTAAATCAATGGTGGAGATTGTGACAGGGGACTATAGAACTATGCAAAGTGTGTGGGGTGAAAATAGTGTTGGCCGTTAAATTTATAGGGATCAACGGCTGATATTGCCATGCGGGACTTCATAACAAAATACCATCGCATCGGGGTTTTTTTCTTTTAACAAAGGAAAGCGCTCATTCAAACTCCCGATTATGATAAGCACCTTGTGATTTAGCGCTTGGTATTAGCACCCAGTTACATGGAGGGGAAGTGGTTAGGGGCTTTCAGCTGGGAGGGGCTTATCAGAATCAGAGGAAAGGGAAGGAAATGCTTAAACGTATCCAATGAACTTTTTTGCGATGCGAGACTCCAATGGCCATTGATCGGTGTTAGATCAATGGTTAAAAATGGGCCAAGACAACGAACCATCGGGTTTAATAAAAAGGTCAGATTTTTACAAAATACGAAGGAAAACAAAGGTTTAGAAGAAGGGTTTAGGATATTTTAAGCGCCTAGTTGTGGGGCTTAAGGTCCTATGAAGTGAAGGTTTATGAAAGTTAAGCCCTCAGGGGCTAAAAATTTATATAATAAAAAAGACTGTCTTTTGACTTAAAAATAGAGTTTCTTAAGGGAAAATGAGGGTTCCGGTAGAGGAAAGAAGGCCTTTTAAAACAAATGGAAGGATACCAAATGATTAAAAAGGGTCATGAAGTGATTTTGAAGGGATTAAAATGAGGAAAATGGAGGGATTTTTTATGAGAAAAAGAGGGGAAAATGAATGAAAAAATGGGTTTTTAGCAGTCTTTTTCTTCAGGAAAACAACATATTTTTTAGAATTTTAAGAGGGAAACAACAGTGAAGATTAATCAAAGAATAAGATATCTTCACAAGACTTCAAGAACTAACAATTTGGCAATAAGATTGTTTCTTTAAGGCTTGAAAAATGATTTAGCCACCATTTGATATGAAAATTTTTTATAGGTGCCTAACAGAAGTCCTGGACAGTGCCAGACCCATCAAAGTGGGGAAGGTCCCTTACCTCCGAAGTGATGCAATAGAGAGTTCTTGCAGTTCAAGGGCATCATAGAGTTGAAACATCATGTAGCCAGGCCTTCCATTTCTCAATTTATTCATCTGGATCAAAAAAGTATTCCCTACTCTTTTCCCAGTTGAATACTCCTGTTGTTGCAAGATTATCCCGATCCTCATCCTATGTTGTTATCCTATAGATGTGATCGATCTCTTCATCTTCATATGATGGTTCGGTATACCATGTGCCCTCAACGGGATCCAATGATATTATTACACGTTTCCCATTCTTCTCGAACACCATGCTGCATTTTTTTATATTAATGATACATCCTACATCGATAGCCTAGTCTATCCCTAGGAGCACAGGGTAGGGGTCCGTATCTTCCACAATTTCTATGACCTCAAAGTTAGCTGGGACCTTTACTCCTAAGATATCAACGATAACCCTTGGAAATTGTCCCAGAGGGATGATATTTTGTTGGTTCGCCATTCGTAGCTAGATGGTGGACCAGTCTAGTTTAGGTTCTCCCATTCGTTGCCAAGTTTGTTTTGGTAAGACATTCGCATCAGATCTAAGATAAATAATAACTTGATCTATCTTATAGTCACCAATCTGTGCATTCAAGTGCATCTCTCCCTTGGTGTGCCTCTTATAGCTGTGTAATTTGTGTAATTCCTTAAAATCAGTCATCATGATGGGCTAAGCTGTGGAGTCATTTAGTAATACTTCGAGAATTTCTCCCGCCTGCGGGCTGTGTAGGAGCTTCAGGCATGCCCTCAAAAAGGTTTCAACTTGTTCTTTTGGCAATTTCATAGGGGCTTCCAGTGGTTCCTGCTTCCTGGGAGTTGGTTCCTTTCGAAAAAAAATCTCCTCTCCTACATTTTGGGTGACCATGCTACGCGTTATGCTCCTTAGCTTCGTTTTGACTGTGTATATTTCATGTGGGAGTAGAATATTTTTATTTTATCTTTGTTAGCAAAATCGGGAAGTCTTCGAGTTCATGGTCTAGATGTCGGTAGTATTTACAGGTCTGCCTAGTGGGATTTGAGCAGTCTTAGGCAAAGTTCCCTACTTCTCCGTAGTTGTAGTAGATTAGTTGGCCCCGTCCTCATCCAAAACTTCCTCCTCGCCTCCCCTGCCCCATGCAGGGGAGCCACCAAAGCTCGCGAGGGATCTTTGAGATGCAAGATCGGATTGTACCCTATAGAGGGTCCCCCGATCTACCAGTAAGTCATATGTGTGGCATTTCTACTCATAATTTCCTATAGATTGGCAGAACCTACACCATTTTTGCTTTAATTCACCTCTATTGACCCACAGACACTAGGATGTATCATGCAGTCCTGCCACCTGGAAATCCTCGCAGCAAAGGTTTGCATTTACCCCCTTCCCTCATTCCATTCAAAAGCTCTGTATTTCCATGTGCATGGCCTCGATATTCTCCTAAATTTGTTGTACACCTTCTCTTGTATCATCCTTAGGTGCCGCTTCAAGTTTCATAGCAACTTCCAAGGCTTTTTCTTATGATTCAAAAGTCTGATGTTCCATGGGCATACACAAGTAAGGTAGGAGCATAGCGATAAACCATTTTGTGTGTTGTTTGTCATCGTACGTGAGCTCACCTTCCTATAATTCTTTCTTTAACCACTGATCAATGTCCCAGACTAACTCAGACGTTCCCTTCTTGAAGTCCTTTACTTCCGATACTAGTTGCGAATAGGGATTTGGTTTCTGGAATTGTTGTTTTAGGGCATCCTTAATATTTTGAAGTGTTGCACTCTCGTTTTGAGATATGTACTGCATATACCAATCCAATTCCCTCTCCTCAAAATCCAAGGATAGTTGTGCTCTTTTTACTGTATCACTTACCACCCCTTGTGTTATCCATACTGAGTCGGCCATGAACCAGAATCGTTCTAGTTCCTCATCGACTACCCCTTTAAAAGTAGGTAACTTTAAGTGTGTTGCCATGGGTTCCTCCGGTTTACCTTCTTGATGCCCTAGCATCGGGGCAGCTGATGACTTTTGTGTAGGTCTCAATGGACTATGGGCAGGGCGATCTTCCTCTCGCTTGTTCCGATCATTCTCGTTGTGTTGTACCTTGGCTCATTCAGCCCTATGCTAGATCTCTGATGCCACTACCCGATCCCGTTCTCATATCTCTTCTGGTCCTGGAAATGGAACCAATTATTGGCTTGAGGGGTCTTGACCTAGGTTTGGTGTGCAAGGTTTGCCAACAAACCCCTATACTACTAGCCCTTTCGGTAGTGGCCTGCTTGCGCAAGTCACAGTCTCACCCGAAGTAGTATGGGTGGGTGTTGAAACTAGGTTTCTGCACCCTGAGAAAGGAGGGGTAAGGCAAGCAGGGTTGCGTTCTATTCAGATTATCTCTGCGCAGGGTCAAGTATATGTCCAATTGCATCCACGTGAATTAGATCTACAATTAGAATCTTTTCATGACCTTAACACAACATTACATACCCAAACAGATCTAGATTTATCTTAATACACAGACTTTCGCAACATAATATAACCAAAGCAGAATAGATCCAATCATTCAATATACAGACCTCCACAACGCAAAGATAGAGACATGCATAACACATTAATCATCAGAAATTCATTGAATAGTGCTCACAGGTTCAGATCCAATAATCTTTCATATTCATTCATTCATCACCCTTAAAATTCCCTTCCCAGCTTGCGCACACAGCAGCAAAGCCCACACACAGCTGGACTAGGATCTCTGCGCACACAGCCAGTAGGATTATGTTCCCCAAAACCCCCAATAGATCGCTTACACAATAGATCACATCAATATCTCATCAAATCCTTACCTCTTACAATCCGAAATGCCTCCCTATTTATAACAATCTAGCTTTAACATTCCTATGGTCCGCAACCCATGGTTTTCGGACCCCTAGTTTACCCTTTAACCCCATTACAATGCTTTTGGGGGATTTGACCCACCCAAAAACCCCTGCGCTATACTAAATATAAAAACAAATAACCAAAATTAGACTGGTTTTGTAGCTTGTTACGAGACCCCGTTCCAACAATAAGCATCTTCTTAACAAGTATACCAAGTGCCAAGTTCTTGAGGTTACACGAAAAGTGTTCAAATAAAATACCAAGTATTTCTCCCCATACACAAACCTACCATGTGAAAAAAGATTGCATGAGTGATTTTTGAAGAAATAGAATTATGACAAGTGTTTTATATAGTCCTTGTATTGATGGGATTTGATAAAATCCATGCTTGGAAATGGAAATGATGGGGAGGAAGTTCTCCAAAATGGTTCTAATATTAAACCATACATGTAGATTATGGTAGGGTCTCTCTTCAAGAAAACTGTACTCTTTTGGGTGGCATTATGTACTTTCATGGTTAATATAAAGCAGAGCTGGAATGCATGTGAAGTACCCCTACATTGTAGAAATTAATTATTTTTTAGGGTACATGGAAGTTATTTCTTTTATATTTATTTGTAGCAAATGAAAATATTTTTCCATCATTATTCTTCTGTAATTTCATGGATTATTGAGCACTATTACTAGAAGTACACTCTATAATAATTCCTCCAAAATTTACACAACTTAACTCATCCACCAAGGTAAACATGTGATGAGAGGATACTATGATGTGATTCAACTCCCAAGGTATAGTTAAAGAAGTGAAACTGACAAAAGAAAATCAACATGACCTTCCTCAGGAACTAGAGACCCTTCAAGAGGCAACCAACACTTATAGGTGCTTAACCCCTGAGACAACTTGTCATTTTTTCGATCTATATCCTTAGATGCTCCCATGACAAGCGATGCATGCAAATAATGCCTTCAGGTTTCTCCCACAACAAATAATGCCAACAAATATGGACTTTTCAAGGCATTTTGAGCCAACGAACCTAGATTTTGACCCACTTTTTTAGGTCTACGTCCCAGGCCACTACCTAGAAGTTCATGAAACCTTCAGAAATGATAAAAAAAAATGGAATAAGGTTACTAATTAAATTTTTGGTACAAATACTTGATCTTACCCCTATTATCCATGACAGGAATTTTGGCAAACATATCACAAATATGTAATCTATAGGTCATAACAAAGGATCTGAGCCTATAGGTCTCATAGTTATATGAGATTAATGAAGAAGCATTAATTACTTATAAAAATAACTGCATTATAATCATTTAGGTTATATATTCATTATTCATTTTTTTTCTAATAAAAACATGATGAGAGCCACACATTAAGTATGTCATTAAACATACTCATAACTAGCATATAACCAACAAAAATAATAAGGATATAACAACCATAAAAACCACAGATGAAAAAGTAAATTTACACAATAAATACCAAGGAGAAGGATCTCTTATTAATGAATGCATAGGCTAACCAAGTCAGGGACTTCCACGAACCACCCAATCATAGATTGGGCTGAACCCATTATTTATTTCAACCAATCACCCTTGTGTCATATTCCAAGTATGAATGTGGGACTCACAACAAAGCCACTTCAGGTCTCCTCAAGCTTTACTTCAGTCCACCAAAGGATTCGTAGGCCCAAACAATAATTATTCAATACCATGATTTACCACAATCCCACCATATACCGGTCGAGACATCACTAGGCCTACACAAGCATGGATGTCTCCAGATCTCTCCACCTACATTGTCAGGAAATTTTCTATCTCCTAGTCTCTAGGCCTTACCATATATCCCTCCATTCACCAGTGGAGGATTCCTAGGCCTTTTTCTCTTCTTTAGAGACCACCCACTCAGTTTGAAAACCATCCGAAAAACCAAGTCAACCAAGTAAAGAAAACCCATCACACCATGGCTATCTAGAAATGGCAAGGGAAGGTTGAAAATCACTATCACACATGGAAAGACCCATGTCAATGACAACAAGAGAACCAAATACACACATTCATATACCATGCATTCCAAATCTAACAAGTAAATAACACATGAAATTTGACACCTGTAAGTAATATCGATGTATCCACTTGATTATAATATTTCTTTCTTGATCTTTGATTCCATTTTCCTTCTTTATACATCCTTTTCTTTCTTGATCTAATTCTATAGTAATCCAAGAATGATCTAAGTGTCCAAGAGTGAGAGAAAGAGAGAGAAAGTAGAGAGAGATAGCTCCAAAAATGAATCAAAAAAGGCTACCAACTAATCCTCATAAGAATTTTTATCAATGAGGCCTCTAATTTCTTCATTTTCCATTATTTTCCTTGATTTTCTTTCTCACATACAACCTGTGACCTTTCACCTTAATTTTCTCCAAAAATCATCATTTTCATAAATAAATTCCAAATAATGTCTCATGCCATTTTAAATCCTTTTCCATTTCCTTTTCCAATTTCCCTTACCCATAATAAACCAAATGAACACCCACACTATGATTTTTTTCCCAACATTTAGCTTCGAATACGTGTCCCATGACCTTGGTTATTATTTTTCCTTTATTAATATTATTACATGGAATTTTGAACAAGGTGTTACAGAACCATCCCCTTGGGGGAACATCGTCCTTCGTGTTCAATGACACCTACAATTAGCAAGACCACTGAAAACCAAAACAGAATGCCTATGGTGGTTTATAAATTATATCGTTGCAATATTTACAATGACATGCTTCTAGAATCATGACAATCATACCATTTATTGGAGCTTTATAGCACAACTCATTATGGTATTTACAATAATAACCTCATATACTCATGCATATTTTATTCAAACAACAAATAACCATATTATTTATGGAGCTTTATAAATCCATCTCAATACAATAGTTTCAATAATATACACATATACATATATGCACATTTTCTTAACCAAAAAATAAAAGGATACGATGCATGCATCTGCAACAAGGGGATCGAGAGGCTCACACATCCACCCTCAAGGAAACACCAGGATTCACCTCCATCCCAACAATTCTATAATCCACTACCAAGATAAAATTTTCCTCCAATTTCCATTGCTACAATCTTGCACCACTTTTCATCTCAATGAACAGTTATCGATTCATTGTTCCCGGTCACACTCCTAATGTCCATATGTTTCCATATAGAAATTATAATGAAAAAAATCAATTTATTCCCCTAGCTTTCCTTCTCTTCTATGCAAGAAATCTGGTCATCCCCTTCTATGCAGTCACTCACCTTCCAAGTTCCCTGACATCCCATTTCCCGAGTGATCCATCCCTTGGCAAGGCTTACTCGCATCTCAAGGTAAAACAAGAAAGGCATATACCTTCCTCAAAAAAATAATACCATTCATAACATGCTCATGGAAATAAATGGACAGTATTGGGTATTAGTGTCCCATAATGGTAGTGCTACAGAATTTTTTTACCAGCATACTACTACATGTTACAATTCCTTTCACTATTGCTACTAATTCTTGCAATCAGTTTCAACCACCAAAAATCAAGAATTTTCATGGTATTCTATACCAAGAACATAAATATCATTAGAATCAAAATATATTGAAATAAATTCACATCATACCTCATTGGTAGCTCGCTAATAAGGTACACTTGCAATTCTATTCTCTACCTGTCACAACAAGTCAAACTAGTTTTTTGATCAAATCATCATGTATAAAAATATCACATCAAGTTAGCTAAAAAATCAACCATCATAGATCCAAATCATGATTCACATGTAACCATCATAAACCATAATCATAGATCACACACATAATAAAACTGAAATGAAATACTGATACTTTTCCTTTAATTGTTCATTTCTTCTAGCTTTGTCCTTTATGTACACACACCAAATCAATTTCCACCCCCGATGAACACCCAATACTTTCTCTTTAACAATGTACACATAAACATAATGTGAATTAGACACATAAAACCACACACAATATATAACATGATACAATTCATGGACCTACACCTAACATAAACCACATACACCTACACCTGATGTACAACACAACACAATACATATAACAACTACATTTGGTGTACAACACAATACATATACATACACAAATTACAACACAACGAATACACATGATATGATACCATGACTACACAATGCACATAAATAGTATCACACATACACAAAACAACGTGTACAACATGCACAAAATACCATATGTGCACAACACAACATGAACGACATGCATACAATACCACATGTACAAAAATAAAGAACGTACAAAGTACCAATTGCACACAACACCACCTGTACACAACACCACCTACAAAAAATGTACACAACACCACCTGCATAACATGTACACAACACCACATGTGCCTAACACCACCTGCACAATGTCTACAGAACACCATATGTACACAAAAACACATGTACACAACACCATATGCACATGTACACAACAACACATGCATGACATGTACACAACACCACCAGCACAGAAAACCCCATGTACAACATGCACATGACACCACATGTGCACAACACCACATGTAAAATCATACCCAACACCACATGTACATGGCACCATATGTACATCATGCACACCATGCCATATGTACACAACACCATAAATGAAACATGCACAAATAACCATATGTATATAGGACTGCATATCCAACATGTGCACAACACCATATGTACACAACACCATGTATCCAACATGCGCACAAAACCATATGTACACATTATCACATGCACACAAAATCACAGGTACAATATGTAAAATATGTACAACAATACACAAAAATAGTTTTTCACATCCATAGACCACACTTTGACTCCACCAAGAAACCTTACTTTCAATGCCTTTCCACCATCCATGTGTGTCCTAGAATGTCGTAGATCATATTGATTTCATTATGCTAATGTATCCCTTAGCATAGATTGTACATAACATAAACATATGAATAGTACAATAATATAATATCAATTCATATACACATGATAATGGCCTTGTAGATCTGTCAGAGTTACTCCTCCCACTTGATTCCTCATAAGACCATGAACCTCTTCATGCAATTCACCTACATAAGGAATCATTCCTCCACAAGAATTATTATTGACAACCATATCAGACAACGACATACATACATATATATAAATATAAAAATCAACATAAAACAATGACGATCCTTGACGACCTATCTGACAATGAAATAGATACATACATGTATACATATATAGACATCAAAATAGCCATGATCACAACATAATTACCAGATATCATAAGTTCAAAGTTAAGATAATTCCCCTTATCCATGCACAACATTGAGAACAACATTTCCCAACTTATCCAAGGAATAAGACACCTCAAATCCATTTAATCTACATTTCCCATTAACTTCTCATGACTATATTTCCATCATCCATTTATCCCAATGGACCTAACCAATCCAACCGATTTTCGTAATATTTTCTTTAGCTTCTCTTACTCATAGACCAAGTTTCATCCAAGTCTTACATTATCTGTCTGGTTTCAATCACCTCTTCCTAAGAACCATTAACTTTACTCTTTCTCCAAGAAATTCAAAAGCCCTCAAAACATAAAAGGAAATAACAAAATCAAATAAGAAGAAAACCATGAAAACTAATAACAATAAAACACCACAAAAAAAGTGGCATGATCATACACCAGACATAAATAAAACTGAAAATGAAGCAGAAAAAAATCACATAAGACCAAAAGGAAAAAAATAGCAACAAGCACCATGACTCAATCCCCTTGAGTTCCCAGTCCTTCCAAGGGAAACCTCAACTTGAGCCTTCTTCAAGATTTAATGGAAGTATATTTTTCCATGTGATTCCCTTCATCATACTGTCATAACCACACAAATTCCAATGTATAAGTAAATATAACAATATATCAGGTTCCTTACCTTGTTGTGTCAAGCACGTTTACATGTAACTCAACACATCCATGCCATCTCTCAAGGAAATCCAATTCCCTTGACGAATCCAGCTATAACTAGAAACTAGCTAATATACTTTTCAAAGACATATTCATGAATATAACACATATTAACGTAATGCCAGATGAAATCAAGGTTAATGAGACTTCTCGTTTCCATGCAAAGAAATCATTCTTTTGGAACTGTGGTTTCCAAACATTTCCAAAGGAATTATTACCCAATTCCTTCATTTTAACTTTTACCTTGCTACAATTGAGTCTTATTATGTCTTGTGACATCACCCAACTATTATTGATATAAATAAATCAACTATTACCTTGTCATATTACTACCAAACACGTTTTCCTTGCAACTGTTCACACATGTCAATCACATGTTGCAAATAACAAGACATCATATCTATTAATATGAAATAAAAATTTACCAAAACTAACAATCATGTCATAATCAACTCACACTGAACCCAAAATCATTATTTATAATTCTAAAACTAGCACCCACTTACACTCAAGTTGATATCACTTGTCTCAAAACATATTGTGTTAGTAAAACCATCTTAAAACAAGACATTTCCTTCATGTAATATTATAGACACATACTCATATCAGGAAATTAATAAAAAAATCAAACAATATGTAAACATAACCCTATTAGTTAACAAAATGAATTACATAATCAAACTCATACCTCAATTTATATTAGGGGAGGCTATCACATCTCCAGATGTCAGTCCAAATTAGTATGACACAACATCCCAAAAATATCGACTCATACCTGAATATCATAACCAAAATCATATGCATAGACCAATCGACATTAGCATGATAGATATAACATCAATATCTTATTTACAATGACCATAACCATCATGCATATGACCATAATGGATATAACAACAAGTTATTATCCTTCATGACTAACTGATGCATGTACATATTATCACGTTGATTAGATAACATATATCATACATGTAATTACAAAAATCATACAATGATAGACATATAAATAACCCTAATGCTTATAATAACCATTAACCAACATGCATGCATTCCCACCATACAAACCTGTATGAATATATACCCTTACCCTGAGGTCCAGTGCTGCAACCTCACTTTGATGATCTACATCTCCTGCTCTATCTCAGCCAGCACATTAGCATCATAACATACCAAAAAAATAATGATGACATGAACTACATACAATGACCACCATGATGCATGCATAACCATAACGATGAGAATGGATGCATAACAACATATGGACACTGATATGCATAACAAATGCATATACAACCAACATGCACTCATGACAAACACATCCCAACATCAACATCATCAACTTCTACATGACAATACAACTCTAACAATGACCATTACCATGCATACATAACAAGTAAATATAAAACATACATGCATACATGGAAAACACATCCTGGCCATCCAATCCAAGGTTTGAACCATGCTCTGGTACCATCCTATGGTATCAGATATCACAAAAAGAGAACAAAAGTCAAACACCACTGAAAGAGAATGAAACCATGTTTTGATACCACCATATAACACCCTCATCCCACATTTACCTAACGTAAGCTAACTGTTCCACTGGGGTAAACATGTGACAAGAGGCTACTATGATATGGTTAAACTCCCCATGTATATTTCAAGAAGTGAAATCGACAAAACAAAATTAGTATGACCTTCCTCAGGAGCTACATACCCTTAAGGAAGCAACCAACCCTTCCAGGTGGTTAACCCCAGAGAAAAATTGTCATTTTACTGATATGGACCCTCAATTACTCCCATGAAAATCCATGCATGTGACTGATGCCTTCCAGTCGCTCCCACGGTAAGGCATCCTAGTGGCTTTGGAATTTTGAGGGAGTTTTGAGCTAGAGACACCATATTTTGAGTCACATTTTTAGGGCTAGGTCTCAGGCCACTACCTAGAACTTCATGAAGATTTCATAAATGATAAAAAACAATAGAATAGTTTTTCTAATGCAATAATTGGTAGAAATATTTGATCTATCCCCTGTTAGCCATGATCTATCCCCTGTTAGCCATGACAGGCATTTCGTAAAACATATCATAAATATTTAATCTACATGTCATAACAACATTAAATCAATTTTTTTTGCTATGTATGTTATGACATTAAATCAATTTTATTGATTTAATGTATTTGTGATCCAAATGGAAAATGAAAAAGTGGCGAAGTGCATCTTACATAGCAATTTCCATAGTATTCCTCAATAGGACTTGCTCATTAATATTTGAAGTAAATCATGCTCTATGAACTCTACAAAAAAAATGCATTAAACAACTTTCCATATCCGGTCATTGAGATTTATGGCAACAAAAAACACTTTTGCATTGCATGAATGAGTTCTCCAAGAATTTGATCACAAATTATCTAGGTTTCATTGTTTCTTTTACAACCTAGCAGGTTTCCTTTTTGAATCATTTGTTGTCCTCCTTCACTTCCACTACACATCAATTGAAATATGACAAGGAATTGTAACAATGTTTAATTCACAAACATGTTGCTTCTTTGCAATGACCGCATATTGAATTAACTTCTGAATACTTTGAAGATATTCACCAAGTTATTGATGTCAAATTTATTTTGGAAGGATTGTCTACACCTACTTATTCTTCTACTCTTTTTGCATCAAATGGTTTTCTAATTGGTTTTTAATTCTAGTAAATTGTTAGCTATTTATGAATGGATAACCATTTCTTTGTTTCAATCAAAATTTTAGTGGCTATCAATTCATTATTTTGTTGCATAACTGGAATCTTATATGTGGCCACTTTGAACCACTTATACTATATTTCACAACAAACATTGTATCTCTCGTTTATCGATAAATTTCTCCATCCATTCTTGCCCATCAGTTCTCTCTTTTGCAATTTGACATGGTGTTCACTAAAAAACATTATTAGAAAAAGAAATTTTGATACATAGAAACATTCTCAATTACTAGCATGACTCATTGTTTAGTTATATATGTACATTTGCATAATGTTTTGACATGTTCACAACGAAAAAAATAATTGCACATAATTTCCACAATTTCTATAGTCAAAATGATGAGAGAGCTATAACATGCTTGCAAAAACACCTTGATGCAAAAGTGATTCAGCAAGAGCAATGTGTCAATGATTAGAAAAGTTATGTTATTAACTTGTCAATGCCTATGCAAATGGACATATAGAAGGAAGAGTATTTGTGATCCAATGTGATGGTATGTATTTAATGAGTATTATGATTTTTTTTGCTATGTATGTTATGACATTAAATAAATTTTTTATGTATATTTTGGACCAGAAAGACCTACAGGCATGTCTACAATAGTGAGGCGATTCCCTCGCGACTTTGACATTGCCCCTCATGGTGAGGGAGGCAAGGAGGAGGAAATCATGCGCAACCTGAAGGGAATCTCTAGAGGGATCCCATACCATGCATGATTCGATGATGTTCCTCATGCATACTAGAGACACACTGTAGGAGTGTCAAACCGAGTTCACTACTTGCTGAGGCGGCTTGTACGGAAAGTTTCATGCTATCATGAGCATTACACCGATTAAACACCTAGGATTTATTTCTACATATTTTAGAGACATTATGTCTCTGGATGTAACAGAAACACTCATATTTTTTGAAATTATGATGCACACTGATATATATATATATATTCATGTGATGATGATTTTACAGATTAAGCAAATGTCTATATAATACAATGTTAGCCACTGTATCAGTTAATGCATTCATTCACCTAGGAATATGTTGATATGTGATATAATCAAAATGTCTTTCCAACGAACGAACATGTAAATAAAACATTAAAATGTGAGGGTTTCTAACTAAATAATGTCCATTAAGTTGAAGAACAACAAGTTGTGAGCCTAGATTTACGACAAATGCATGAATGTCGAGGGTAATCGCCTCGGTTAATAGTTCAATGATAGCACTATACTGAGCGACATTGTTTGTAGTTTGTCCTAGATATATACCTTGTATATCTATCAACTCACCAGCAGGATCATAAATCACCCAGGCTACCGAAGACAAGTTCCGAGTACTGCGGGAGGCACCATCCAGGAAACCGACATAAGCGGTAATATACATCCACACAATAAGAAACAACCCAATAAGATGGAAAATGCTCACAAAGCACACCAAGCCAAAAATGTACAAAAATGAAGAAAACAGCTATGTACACAAAACATGCACGAATGACTCATGCATAATATTTTTTAAGATACAACCCATTTATGGGCTGATCTAGAGGATGACCTTCATAATAATGAGCTCATAGGCCCCATTCTGCAAGACACATTTAACAATGTAGGGCCCATGCCACATGGGTTGAAATTTTCCTGCCCCCAGCTTATCATGAGCTTGGTTGTACAGGAGGATGAGGTCTCCTTCTATGAAGGAATGAGGGGAAACTGACTAGTCAAAATGATCTTTGACCTGCTTCTTTTGTGCCTCGATGACCAAAGAAGAAAAGCAACGAGTTTCATCCAGTATTTCTAAGTAGAGAAAAATTTCTTCTTCTAGCGAAGTTTTCGGTAGCAATTCAACAACCAACTTGAGCGAAGGTATTTCACACTCAACCGGAAGGGTAGCTTCTAGATTGTAAATAATCTGAAATGGATTGAATCCAGTCGCATCCTTAATTGAGGTTCGATACGCCCAAAGAGCCGAAAATAACATGAGATGCTAGTTGTATTTGTGCATCCCAATCATACATTGAGGCATGGTGACAAGAACTTTATTCACAGCTTCAACCTGGCCATTGGCCCGAGGATAGTACAACGTTGAGCTGTTGTGACGCAAACCCAACTTGCAAGTCAAATTCGCCACCATATAATGTTGAAAATGGGAACCATGATCGGTAACAATGGCTTGAGGGACACCAAACCTGTGATTGAATATGAATTGAGTTGTTGTCTTACCATCAACGGAAAGTGTAGGCATTGCTTCTGCACATTTGGTGAATTAGTTAATGGCTACAATGATATAAGCATGCCCCCTAGCTGAGTGAGGGTTACAACTCATAAAATCGATGCCCCACTTTGAAAAAGCACCATCGATAATGTCAAGGTGGATATGTGCAGGTGGCGCGCGCATCTTGCGCTGATAAATTTGGCAATCATGAAATTTACAAACAACAATAACGTAGTCATTTAAGATTGAGGGCCAGAAGTACCCAGCATGAAGAATATTATCTGTAGTGGCATAACTAGACATGTGACCACCACAGGTGCCACTATGACAATCATTCAGGGCTTTTTTAGCCTCCTCGAGAGTCAAACACTAATGGAGAATGGAATCTACTCCGATGTGGTAGAGTGTATCTCCTACTATATGATAAGGTTGCAATTGATGATGGATGCATCAGCGAACATCCTTCATCAAATCATATCTAAAAGTAGAAGTCTGAGGATATACGATGATATCACCATACCAAGGATCAAGGGTGATAATCAGAAAAAGTAAATCATCCGGAATGGATTCCTCAGAACCAGACGAAGCGGAGTTAGAGGGGAGGGAGAATATTAGATCAACAAAGACTAGAAATTTCTTTGACTTGCCAGTAGTGAATTCCAAATTGAACTCTTACAGGATGACGATCCACTTCTAGTACTTCCCCCCCAATAATTTTCGAGAGAATATATAGGTCATAGGGTTGCAGTCAGAAATCACAGTCACAATATGAAACATAATGTAATGACGAAAACATTGAACTGCTTGAACTGCAACCAATGTTATCTTCTTGAAATGAGAATAGCGTGTTTCAGTATTGAGAAGGTTGTGAGAGAGGTAGTAAATGATATTCTCGTCACCGTAATCATCATCTTGCACCAAAACCATGGAAATCGTGTTGAAAGCAGTGGCTAAATAGAGGGAAAAATCACGATGATAATTCGGAGGACACAGCAGGGGAGAATTTACAAGCAACGTCTTGAGAGAATTGAAATAATTTTGGGCAATTTCATCCCAAAGCAATAGGACACCATGCTTTATTAATCGCATGAATCCTTTATCCAGTTCAAAATAGTTAGGTATAAAAAGATGCAAAAAATTAACCTTCCCCTACAAACTCTGCATCTGATGTAATGAAGATGGAGAGGGGAGATTAATGATAGCCTCAAATTTGAGCAGATCATGGTGAATCCCATATTTGGAAATGATAAAACCCAAGAGTCTAACGGAGTCAATGCAAAAGACGCACTTATGTGGATTTTACAGGATGTTATAGCATCGACAACGAAGAAATATATAACGAAGATGGTCAGGGTGGTCCTTACATTTAGCTGAATGAGCTGGAAGGTCATCTAGATAAGGCTGAACAATGTGCTTAATATCATGAAAATCATATGACATCATCTGCTAAAATGTGGCCCCAACATTCTTCAAGCCAAAAGGGAGCCTCTTGTTGGGGTTCCCATGTTTTGGCCAGATTGGCAAGACCAAAAGATGAGACAACATCAAACCACTTTGGGGCCCAAGGATCTAGCCCTCTTGGACCCAGAGAGGGATCTCTTCGATAAAACAAAGAATGATATATCTTTGAAGCTCAGAATGAGATATTAGGCTAGGTATGAAGCACAAAGGGGGATTTTAAATGATTTGGTTGGTGAATTTCTGGGTTGGTCATAAGATCATAGACTGAGAAAGTAGTGGGAGAAAGACCAAATCAGTAGGATGTTTCAGCAAAGAGGATAGATCAAGAGAGTGCCATCCATTGGGCTATGGATTCATGAAGGGAATTACTTGCAACAACTAGCCAAAGCTTTCAGAGGGAAAGTAATCTAATACTAAAGGATATTCTTAGATTAGATGGTGGGATGGAACATTAAGGAAAGAAAGTTAAAGAAGGAAAGCAACCTAATTCCTATCTATAGATCATATCAGAGGTCATTTAACTCCAGACCTGCTTGGACATACTCATAGGAAAATGTCAAAGGAGGGACAAAGGGGTAGCTTATAGATCGGACCAGAGGTCATTTAACTCTAGGTCAGCTTTAGCATGCTCCAAGGGAAAACAGAGATAAGCTTAACAAGATATCTTGTAAAGGCCAGCTGGTCACACAAGGATCCTAGTGGACAGGGCTAACTCTAATCCCCAATGTTCCCAAATCTTCCAGCTTAAACCCAACAATAACATCTAAAGACAGATTCGTTTAATTCATACATTAGCTAGCAGCATAAGGAACTACTACACTGGTTAAATTAACTGGAATCAACCCTTAGATAACACATTTAGCAGAAAAACATTGAAGGCAAGGAGAGAAGAGACATAGGGTACCTAACAAGGGTAAATCCTATGCCATGTTTCTGATGCAAGCCAACAAAAAATGAACATTATGAAAATGTAATAAACAGAGTTAGAAAAACATCACCAATAGTAATAGACCGGGATCTTGTGAAATGTGCTTTTATTAATGGATGAAAAACCAGTCACATACACTGAGCTCAATGGTTTTTACAGTCCTGACTTATCCTCCCATCCTACTACAATACAAAATACTCTGCTACTTTCTCCCAAAACTGTTCTAACAATCAAAACCGAATCCCTCTAACTACAACGGCAGCAGCCGAACAAACCCCTTTACATTATGTTCTCAGAGATTTATTATAGGATAAGATGAGCCGAGGAGGTAGGTGGAAACTAAATGAAACATTAAACTCAGAAGAGAAAGAGAGGGCTGAAACCCATTATGTTTTAACTCTCTCCATTCAATTCCTGTCACTCTTTGGATGGAAGAGTGGTCTTCTTCAGGCCTCTATTTACTTTGATATGTCTCTTGATGTAATTTGATCTGCATGACCCTGTAATACTTTTGGTGAATAAAAAAATGATAAATAACGATGCTAGGGTCTCCATACTATGAAACAAATGCTTCTGATAGTATTTGTACTGTTGTCAGGGTAGAGATTTCTTCAGGAGCACGGTGTAGAAAAAACTGCATGGGCGCTTTGTCCTTTATGGAGGAAAACATTATGTCGCTGTAGAAATGCTAATATGCATTGATTTCTGCATGTTGTACCTTCTGTGTGATCCCTGGGTCTTCAATCTGGCACTTTTCCTCTAAATTTTTGAACCTAAGGCTTATATATCTTCATTTGCATGCCTAAAGCTCTCTGCTGCTCCATTTATATCTCTGACTGTGAAATCTATGTGTTAATGGCGCCGAGAGTGTTTCACAGAGTTAAACCCTACTCTTTAAATGAAAATCCCATTGTGGTACCTCTTTAGGCCTTTCTTCATGATATCCGCCTCTGTACACGGTCTTTTCCTGTATTCTCTGTCACTGTGACAGCGTGTGCAAATCATGGCAGCTTTCACCGCCTCAAAACCCTGCAAAACAAAAAACTTGTTATGAAATCCATGGATGGGGGTAATGGATGTAGTGCAGACAATGAAAATGGCCGTGCAGCTAGCAAAATGATGGGACTGTGCCGGGAGATGGCGGAAAAATGTAGAGGAATGGTGGAGAAATGCTCTGGAGAAGGTTGGCGGAATGCAGAGCGAATTATACGTGAAAACCTTATAAACATCGACCTTTTGAACAAATATATGCAATGGGATGGGCGGATGTACGGTGGATACATGTGGGGGTGACGACAGAAAAGTCAACAAAGGGAAAACAAATCTGGACCTTCAGATCTCAAAGGAGATCGACGGTTGAAAATGCAGCAGAGGGCGACGAACGGTGGACCAGGAGTACGGAGACCATGGGTTAACCTCTGCGCAGCTTTGGGGAGTGACAACCATTGGATGGGCTACCCCAGATCTAACGGCTCACGGTGATATCGCTACGCATCTGTAGATGAATGATAACGTGCGATGAGGTAGCGGTTTTGGAATAGTGTCAAAGCCACGTGTCGATTGCTGTATGGAATCGCTGGGCAAAGGGAAAATACCGCCCAACCTCCAATGGCGGTGCGATGAAAACCAGGCTGTTTTGGTACGGTGAATGTGGCGGTGAACATTGGGATGGATGTACTGCAGACCGTTGATCTGCGGTTAAATAGACGGCGATGGCGCGATCAGGGCGATGAACAGGGTAGACCATGGGTGCTGCAGAGCACGTGATAACTGTTCGATCAATATAGATCGACGGTTCAACCTTCGCCTGATACATATATGATAAGCACTCTTATGGGCTGGCGGGTGGTTCTAGTGCCTGGGTCACATGAGGGAAAATGGTTCTGGGGCTAGCTGAAGGGGGCTAAGACCCATATTCATGGAGAATATGGCCATTTGGGCCATTTTAATGCAATTTGAGGGTGGAAAAGGGAAACGATAGGGAGAAGAGGACTGTTTAAGCCAAATAAAAAGTATTTGAAGGGTTTAAATAGGGTTTTGGGAGGATTAGAGGATTAATGAAGGAATTTTAGAAGGGGGTAAAAAGGTGGAAAGGAAGCTTTAAAAAAAGGGGCAACAGAGTGAAATGGGATATTTTTGCAGGGGTACAAGGGGTAAAAATAGGTCCTTTGGAGCACAACTTTGTAATCAGAGAGGTTATATAATGGAAATCAGCAGAGGGGACTTCATCATAGGGCAAAGGCACAGGGGACTTCAAGGATGATGTGTTTTCAGAGGAAATTCATTCCTTGAAGACTCAAAAACTTTTTAACCCCCTACTTTGCCTGTAAAAAATTTACAAGGGGCTAATAGTGGCTCCACATGGGGATGGCTTCTTCTTGAAGGAGTCAAGAATTCAGAGGATAAATCTTTGGTGTATGCCAGATGCCTGCTTCTTGGCACATCCCTTTCTTTCTTTAGATCAGCTACCACAATATGAAGACATTACATTAGCAGAAACACTTTTCCCAACAAAGCTACCTACCTAGACTACAATCCTAACATTTTTCTTTTAGGGTGCATTTGGACTAGCAGACCCTTTACATCATTTATTTCATAAACAAAAAATAAACCTATTATGTTTCTATCCTTATAACTCCATGAGACCAGATTAGACTGTTGGTCTCATATGCTTCCCTACCTACGCTATTATTTGCTAGGATTAGACAGTTTGGCAGATTTCTTCTCTACATTCTAAGACAGAAATTGAAAACAGTCAAGCCAGGATTAGACTGTCTGACTTGTTGGACGTTGCAGAAATTAAAACAAATAACTACATGCTCATAGACTGAGCTTATTTGAGCTTTTCCTACCTACCCTATTCTAACTAGAATATTTACAAGTCTAGCTTACAAACATTATCTTCCAATGTAACCAGTCCATCAAATGATTCCATGACTGGTCTTTCTTGCTCAACGCCTTGAGCAGGCTGGATAGGCAGGGCAGCTCCCACTCTTTTTGTTCCACAACAGCAGCTACAAAAAATTTTCTGTCTGACTGCATCATGTTGCTCAAAAATACCCTTGATCCTTCTTCAAATGTTTGCATAAAATGTGCATAAGAATCATGAAATGATACCTGGTTATGGATATCTGGCAGGCAGGCTTCAACCAAGATTTCTTCCTCTTCCACTGGATGGAGAATAAGACTCCCTTGAGAAAGAGAATCTTCTTCGTCTTCTCCATTTTCTGAACTAGAGGACTCATCATAAATGGCAGTGTTATTCTCCTGGAGCTCTGGTATATTCTGCTCTGAGGTATTGAGCTCAGTGAGAAGGTCTATGTATTCTTGTGCAGGGGCTTGTTCCATTACTTCCTCTTTTTCAGAAGAAGGCTCATTGCTTTCAGCTTTCTCAAGAATCTCTTCTTTGCTTTCCTCCTCATCTCTTGAAAGTAAAGGCTACTGGTTTCCAGTCTCACTGATGATCTATAGTAGAGCAGAATGAAGATTCAAAGAATCTTCATCTGCTATTATACTATCATATCTCTCCCCATTAGTGTCATAAATAGCCTGCATTGGCTCATTACTTTCTGGAAGTAAAGGCAACTGATTTTCCTCCCACAAATCTACTAATGATGACCCTGCAAGATCATCTTCTGTTTGGAGAACATCATCATCAGATAGATAAAAAATAGGAGAATCATGAAAGTAAGAAATGCTACCAATCAGGTATACTGGGTTATCAGCAAATCTTTCTTCACTCTGATTTACATGTGAACCTTCCAACTCTGTACAACAAAGCTCATCAGATGAATGGACAAGGATGTCTGATCTGTAGAACAATTCAGATGTTGGCTGTCTATTGATGATCTGATCTATTCCTTCTTCTGTCAAAGGGGAAGATGGTCTTGTGTTCCTCTGTGCAGAAGTGCAGTAGCTCTTTGTTTCCTCTGAAGACTGGATTTGAGGCAGGATGTCATCTTGAGCCTCAACTATAAGGGATGATATATCAGCATCTGAGTTTTCAGGAATATCTTGAAGAATGTCTATAGTCTCTTGACTGTTTTCTTCCTCAGCTGATTCATCTATGTTCTTGTGATAGCTAGGATGCATATGAAAATATTGAATGGCTGTTAATAGATATTCAGGAGGCATGTTAACCAAATCCTCATCAATACCCAACATATACTGTATGATATTCTGAGATTGATCACAACAATCCCATGATAAGGATGGAGAGTTTCCTTTATAATTCTTGTAAAATACTTGGTGCATGTCCCTTAAAGAAAACAAACTCCGAGGTTCTAACCATTCATACCATACCCTAGCTTTTCCTTCTAATGTTTCCATGAACATTTTCATTAGGCAGTCTTCATGCCATTCAACTTTAAATCTCCACACATGTATATGAAACTTGATGAGATGTAGCAAGGGGTCCTCAGTGTTTTCACCCTGAAATATAGGCAGGTTTTTTAACTAGTCCACTTCGGGCATTTTGTGTGGGAATCTAGGGATATGCTCCCTGCTCATTGGGGCATATCTTCTCTGTATGCGTGGATGCATGTTTGTAAATCATAAAGAGGTCACTTTATCTTCTCAACCAGTTCAGAGTCTTCTACCAGTGGAGTCATTAGGTCTTTGGATCATAGGGAGTGTGGAATCGTCAGGTGGAAAGGTTTAGGATGTTTTTGGAGGGTACACTGTCCACCACAGTGCTTATGAGATGTCCCCTTTCAAGGATATCTTCCAAACATAGAAAAATCTAACCAGAGATTGACTGGGAGGGCATTTACCAGATATGTCACCTCTGAAAGAGTGTGAGATCTGGAGGCTACCTGGCCCTTTCCAGACTCTGTCCAAGAGTATGGGGAAAAAAAAACAATGGTATAGAGGTTGATGTGAGAATAGGATTGTTTAAATACCAACCTAACCAGATATTTTAGGTTTTTTGAATGCCTAAGAATGTTTAAGGTGTAATGCACTCAAGGTTTCCCCAGTGGAGTCACCATTATGTTGGGGTTCCCATGTTTTGGCCAGATTGGCAAGACCAAAAGATGAGACAACATCAAAACCACTTTGGGGCCCTAGGATCTAGCCCTCCTGGACCCATAGAGGGATCTCTCCATAGAAAAAAGAATGATATATCTTTGAAGTGCAAAATGAGATGTTAGGCTAGGTATGAAGCACAAGGGGGGTTTAAAATGATTTGGTTGGTTGGTTGCTGGGTTGGTCATGAGATCATGGGCTGAGAAAGTAATGGGAGAAAAGGAACAAAACAGCAGGATGTTTCAGCAAGAGGATAGGTCATGAAAGTGCCATCCATTAGGCTATGGAGTCATGAAAGGTGATTACATGCAACAACTAGCCAAGGCTTCCAAAGGGCAAGTCATCTAATTCTAAAGGATCTTTGTAGATTAGATGGTGGGATGGAACATTAAGGAAAGAAAATGAGAGAAGGAAACCAGCCTAATTTCTGTCTATAGATCAGGTCAGAGGTCATTTAACTCTAGACCTGCTTGGACATACTAATAGGTAACTCTCAAAGGAGAGACAAAGGGGTAGCTTATAGATCAGACCAGAGATCATTTAACTCCAAGTCAGCTTTAGCATGCTCCAAGGGAAAACAGAGATAAGTTTAACAGAGAGATCTTAGAAAGGCCAGCTGGTCGCACAAGGATCCTAGTGGACAGGGCTAACTCTAATCCCTAGTGTTCCCAAATCTTCCAGCTTACACCCAACAAGAACATCTAAAGACAGATTCGTTTAATTCATACATCAACTAGCAGCATAAGGAACTACTACACTGGTTAAATTAACTGAATTTAGCCCTTAGATAACACATTTAGCAGAAAACATAGAAGGCATGGAGAGCAAAAGCATAGCGTACCTAACAAGGGTAAATCCTATACAAAATTTTTGATGCAAGCCAGCAGAAAATGAACATTATGAAAATTTAATAAACAGAGTTAGGAAAACATCACCAATAGTAATAGACCAGGATCCTATGAAATGTGCTTTGATTAATTGATGCAAAACCAGTCACATACATTGAGCTCAATGGCTGATTACAATCCAAACATTCTCCTCCCAACCTACTACAAAACAACTACTCTGCTAATCTCTCCCAAACTGTCTAATAGTCAAAACTGAATCCCTCTAACTACAATGGCAGCAGCCGAACAACAACCTTTTACAATATGTTCTACAGGGTTATTATAGGAGAAAGAATAAAAATGGTAGTTGTAAACTTGAATGCGACATTAAAACTCTGAAACGGTAGGAGGGGAGAGGCTCCATTCAGTTTTAATTCTGAGCATTCAATTCCTGTCACTCTTTGGATGGAAGAGTGGTCTTATTCAGGCCTATATTTACTTCGGTATGTCTCTTGATGTAATTTGATCTGCATGACCCTGTAGTACTTTTTGTGAATAAACAAATGATAAATAACGATGCTAGGGTCTCCATACTGTGAAACAAATGCTTCTGATAGTATCTGGACTGTTGTCAGGGTGGAGATTTCTTCAGGAGCACGGTGTAGAAAAAACTACATGGGCGCTTTGTCCTTTATGGAGGAAAAACATTCTGCTGCCATAGAAACGCTGATTTGCATTGATTTCTACATGTTTTACCTTCAGCATGATCCTTGGGTCTTCAATCTGGCACTTTGCCTCTAAATCTTTGAATCTAAGGCTTATATATCTTCATTTGCATGCCTCAAGCTCTCTGCTACTCCATTTATATCTCTGACTGTGAAATCTGTGTGTTAATGGCACTGGGAAAGTTTCACAGAGTTAAGCCTTGCTCTTTAAATGCAAATCCTGTTGTGGTACCTCTTTGGGCCTTTATTCATGATCTCCGCCTCTGTACACGGTCTTTTCTTGTATTTTCTGTCACTATGATAGCGTGTGCAAATCATGGCAGCTTTCACCGCCTCAAAACCCTGCAAAACAGAAAACTTGTTATGAAATCCATGGATGGGGGGAATGGATGCAGTGTGGACGATGAAAATGGCCGTGCAGCTGGCGAAATGATGGGACTGTGCCAGGAGATGGCGGAAAAATTCAGAGGAATGGTGGATAAACGCTCTGGAGAAGGTTGGTGGAATGCAGAGTGAATTATACATGAAAACCTTATAAATATAGAACTTTTGAACAAATATATGCAATGGGATGGGCGGATGTATGGTGGATACACGTGGGGGTGACGTAGCGGGACCGGGCGACGACGGAAAAGTCAACAGCGAGAAAAAAAATCTGGACCGTCAGATCTCAAAGGAGATCGACGGTCGAAAATGCGACGGAGGGTGACGAACGGTGGGCCAGGAGTACGGAGACCATGGGTTAACCTCTGCGCAGCTTCGAGGAGCGACAATCGTTGGATGGGCTACTCCAGATCTAACGGCTCACGGCGATATTGCTACGCATCCGCGGACAAATGATAATGTGCGATGAGGTAGCAGTTTGGAACAGTGTCGAAGCTACGTGTCGATCGCTGTATGGAATCGCTGGGAAAAGGGAAAATACCGCCTACCGCCCAAAAGCGGTGCAATAGATACCATCGGGTTTATGGATAGTGCGCGGCGGGGACCATAGGGACCGGCAGAGTCCAAACCGTCGGATCTGCGGGTAAATGGACGACGATGGCGCGATCAGAGAAATGAGCTGTGAACATGGGAGGTTGAGGGGGGCCACAATCGCTGTCCGATCTGTATAGATCAATGGTTGAAAATGCTCCCGATAAACATATGGGACAAGCGCCTTCGGGGCTAGCGCTCGGTTATAGTGTTGGGTTCTGTGGGGTAAAATGTACGGGGACTGGCGGGAAAGGGGCTAGGCCCTATTATAATGTTTGAAAGTGGGTTTTTCAGCCCTTTCAATGGATTTTAAAGCCATAAGAGGGTAACGATAGGAGGAATAAGGGGGAATTTGGTAAAACAGCGGGTAAGGGGAACTTTAGGGGGAACAAAGGGGACTTTGAAAAAAGGAAAAATGGGGTGAAAATGAAGCATTTTGCAAGGGTATAAAGGGCAGAATAAAGCCTTTTGGATCATAATTCTTTATCAGCAAGGCCTATTGACTCAAAACAGCAGAGGGAAATAGTCACAAGGCAGGGAACATGAAAAGGCTGCAAGGATGATGTGTTTTCAAGGGAAATGCATTCCTTGCAGTCTTATAAAACAAACTAGCCCCTTGCTTGCTTGTCAAGAAATTTATAAGGGGCTAACACCTGCATCAGTGCAAATTCCTCAAGCCTCTGTGCCACAGTCGTGACCTACAATTCAGACTACGATCCAGATGCCTACGGGAGAAGATGGTACTAGTACGATTGTCTCTAGTCAACCACATTTTACTTATCAACCGTACCAGGGACAATATCAAATTGGTCAAGCTACACAAAACCCAACATATTAGTATCAACCATACCCTAGGTATACTTATCAAATACCTCAACAATCCCAGTATGGTCTAGTTAATCCTGGTTACCTAGGAGGTTTCATGATTCCAAATGCACATCCGATTCCAGGATATCCTGGATATCCTCTTCCTGGCACTGGTTTGATCACTCAAGGTTATCAAGACCCTAGCCATCGGTTACCATTCATAGCAACTTTATATTTTCCAGATCTGTCATGCCTTATGAATGATCCCATTTTTTATCTTCCATATTGGTCGCCGATGCCTAACAAGTTTCCCAGTGATATTCCAAAATTTGAAGGTAACTCAGGAGAGGACCCATCTAATCACGTTATGACTTATCACCTCTGGTGCGCATCCAATTCACTAGTCGATGATTTGATTCGATTACGTCTTTTTCAGAGAACTCTCATTGGTCTAGCTGCCAAATGGTACATTGAGTTACCATGCGGCTCTTTTAATAATTTTAATGCACTAGCTACTGCTTTCTTAACCCATTTTCAGTTGCTTGTCAAATACGACAACGACACAGAATTGCTGACTTCATTAAAAAAATCTGCGTCTACGTACATATCTAATCACATTCATGAATGGAGACGTAGAAGGCGTTTAGTGAAATTATTTATTCTTGATCAAATTTTGGCTGAATGGTTTATTAAATCGTTATTGCCCAAAATTACTGAAGATGTGGCCAAAGGAGGTATTGTTACGGAAGAGAAAGTCATTGCTCAGGCTCAGTACCTTGACCTTTTCTATACTCAGTCAAGTACTCTGTATGATAAAATCTCCGATTTACCAAGACCTGGTCAGTTAACTGCAGCTCCTTCTGGCTCTCATGCCGCTGATGGTGTAATTGGTTCTGTTAGTACTGGTAAGAGTAAGAAGAATTCTTCCAAGACTACTTCTCCTATTATCACTTTACCTGATTCACCCAAAGGAGATTCTTCCCAAGAAACTTCCACCGATATCCATGTTGTAGAGACATCTACAACAAAATCTAAAACTGTTGGTAATAAGAAAGGTAGGAATAAAAAGAAAAATCTTCAAAAGAGAAAAATGATACAACTGAACCAAACGACGAAAAATGCAAACCTCGATATCCTTGTCTCATCTGTGACCATGCTCATTTACAAAAGAGTGCCCACATAGAGCCGAGGTATCAAAATTCTTTAAGGGTTGGCCTATACCTGCTGTCCTGAAGGATCCCTTTCCGACTCAAGATAGTAACATGGTTGGATCTTCCTCCAATCCGGTTGAGGATATTTTGATGGTTGCGACGCGATCACAAGATTACGGTAGTAAAAATAATGGTAAAGAAGCAGAAACATCCAATTCTACATCGAATACATCTCCTTCAGTTTCTGATTCATTACTGATCAAGAAAAAAAATACTTACTTAACGATTAAACCGCCTACAAAAGGGGTACTTCATAAATCAGCTTTCAATCCACATGCGAGAGCTGCTTAGAATTATAATATTGTTGAAGATTTGAAAATCTCCCCTTCAGCAATGTCGGCTTTGGAAGTATTGCAATCATGCCCAGCCTAAAGAAAATTGCTTTTTTCAGCCTTAGGAGCTGTAGATCTCCAGGATTCGAACCTCATGATCTTCGATTTAGAGAATTTTACACCCCGCCTACCTCATCAAATGGCTTTTCAGATTCTGGTAATAGTAAAAAACAAGCGTATCTTTCGTACCGTTGTTGATGAACGGGCTTCTACGTGTATAATGTCATTAAAATTTTGGAAATCACTTGGTTCTCCGACTATTAACCAATCACCAACTATTCTCAAAGCTTTTAATGGAAGAGTTTTTCAGCCATATGGTATTTTACAAGATCTACCAATAGAGGTTGAAGGAAAAATGGTTAATCTAGATCTGGAGGTGGTTGATGCCCCTTTGGATTACAACCTTCTCTTGGGTCGTAGTTGGTATTACGCCATGACTGTTGTTGTATCATCGATCTTTCGTCTCATCATGTTTCCTCATAAAGGAAATATCTTTAAGATAGATCAGCTCTCATATTATTCATCCGACCCAGCATCTACTGATAGCATCCAACATATATAAAAATCGACTATCCCTTATAAGGACGTCGGAGTAGGTTTGATTAAAGATTTAGCTTTACTGGGAACTTTTTCCCTGCCTCCTCCAAACGTACAAAATCCTATTGCTAATATAAATATGATTACATCAAGTACTATTCCCTTTGATGATCCTTGGATAGTACCTTCAAAATCAGAATTGGATTATTTCGATGGCCCAATGCCTCTGAGTCCTTTTGAGTTAGCATATCAGCATGTACAATCATTTTCTAATACTCCTTCAACCGAGTCTGATCCAGTGAATGTGATCATTCAGGAGTCATTTTCAATATCGAGTTTAGCTTCGACACCAATTCCGGATCTTGCTCAACAATTATTCAATACTGATGAACATATTCGTGAATTCTTGTTGGTAAATTAGTTACCATGGGAAGATCTTCATCATAGGTCTTTGTTTTTACCTGATCTCAATCATTTTTAAAATGAATTTTCCTCCATTTTTACCACTTATTACGTCAAAGAACCTCAAAATCCTCTCTCACATTCTGATTCTGAATTGAATTTAGAAAATATTTCTACGACGGTTCCTCTTGACATTTCAGTAAAACCTAGAATTGTTGAAAACATTCACATAGGTGCTTCTTGTACGCCTGTAGAAATTCAAGCATATAAAGCCCTATTTCAGGAATTCCGTGACATTTTTGCCTGGTCATATGAAGAAATGCCAGGAATCGATCCGTTAATAATTGTTCATGAAATTAATACATACCTAGATGCTAAACCCGTCAGACAGAAATTACGTCAAATTCATCCAAGAAAAGCTTCCGCTATCAAAGAAGAAGTTGAAAAATTACTCCGTGTAGGTTTTATTTATCTAATCCCGTTAACGGACTGGGTATCTAATATTGCTCCGGTCAATAAAAAACAAGGAACAATAAGAGTATGTATCGATTATAGGGATATAAATCGAACTTGTCCAAAAGACAATTATCCAACCCCTTACAACGATCAAATTATCGATGATTGTGTTGGAAGTGAAATGTTCTCCTTAATGGATGGATTCTCTGGCTACAATCAAATAAACATACTCCTTGCAGATCAACCTAAAACAACTTTCATTTGTCCATGGGGAACTTTTGCTTATCGCAAATTACCTTTTGGCCTTAAGAACACTGGAGCCACTTTTCAAAGGGCCATGTCTTATGAATTTCATGACATTAAACACATTGTGCAGCCCTACCTCGATGATTTGCCTGCTCGTTCTTCACGTAGAGCAGATCATATTACTCATTTACGAGCGATCTTTATATGATGTAGGCACTATAAGATTCGTTTGAATCCTCACAAATCTGTTTTCTGCATAGAATCCAGACGATTATTGGGATTTATTGTCTCAAAGGCAGGCATTTGTGTCGACCCATCTAAGGTTGAGGAAATCATAAATTTACCTCCTCCTTCTACTCTTCGCAAACTCCAAAATTTGCAAGGGAAAGAAAACTTTTTATGTCGAATTATTCCTAACTACGCCGAGTTAACTAAAGGTTTCACTAGGTTGTTGAAATAGAACATTCCTTTCTTTTGGGACAAGGTCACTAATAGATCTTTTGATGCTTTGAAAAACGTGTTGACCCATGCACCGTTACTGCATCCTCCCAACTACAACCAAGATTACTTTTTGTACCTCGCCGCTTCCGATTCCACGATAGGGATGGTTTTAGTTTAGGAAGACGAATTCCATAGTGAACATGTGATTTACTATCTTAGTCGAAATTTGCATCCGACTAACATCAAATATTCACATGTGGAGAAATTGGCTTTGGCCGCTGTACAAGGTGTCCAACATTTTCGTCACTACATACTTTTACACAAAATGACAGTGATCTCTGATTGTAACCCTATGATGTACATCTTGACCAAACAATTGCTAGGGGGAAAATACTCTAAATGGATTTTTATCCTGCAGGAGTTTGATTTGGAATTTGAAAAGTACAAATCCAAGAAATCCTTGATATTTGCTGAACTTATGTGTGATTTCCTATGTACTGATACAAAAACTGTGGCAGAACAACCAATCGCTGATGAATCCTTGTTTCTTATTAATACCATTGATCCTTGGTATGGATATATTATTGTTTATCTTCAAACCCAATCTTTTCGGCCTGAGCTTTCACGGTCACAACGATGAAAAATTCCTTTCCAGTCTTAACAATATCATATTGTTGGCGACACACTATACCGTCGTGGTACAGACTTAGTTTTTCGACGTTGTCTAACTCATGACGAAGCCGAAAAGGTTTTAAATGACTGTCACTCTGAAGCATGTGACAGTCATATGTCTGGGTATGCCACAACCCAAAAGATATTGCGCGCAGGTTATTTCTGGCCGTCCTTGTTTACAGATTGTATTTATGCGGTCCAAAAATGTCATAATTGTCAAATGTTTGATCGAAAATGTGTGCACCACCTGCTCCTCTTCACCCTATAATTGTTGTCGGTCCTTTTGCAAAATGAAGCATCGATTTCATTACATGTAACCCTCACTCGGCTGAGGGGCATGGGTATATTATTCTAGCAGTAGATTATTTTACCAAATGGGCCGAGGCAATGCCTACATTTGCACCAAATGGAAAAAATACAGCTACTTTCGTATTCAATCATGTGATTGCTCGTTTCGGTGTACCCCAAGTGATAATTACTGATCACGGGAACCATTTTCAGAATATCATGATGACCGAGTTAACGGACCAAATTGGCCTGCGCCATGACAGTTCTACACCATATTATCCATAGGCCAATGGTTAAGTTGAAGCGAATAATAAATTTTTAGTCACCATGATCAAACGAATCATTGGAATTCATAAGTCGAATTGGCATACCATGCTCTTTTCAACACTTTGGGCATATCGAACTTCAGCAAAAACATCGTCAGGTTTTACCCCTTTTCAACTAGTTTACGGTTTAGAAGCGGTATTACCCATTGAATGCAAGATATCGTCACTCCAACTAGCCATACAGTTACTACCAGACACTTCTGAAGAGGAGAAATTTTTTTTATACTTGGCTCAATTAGATGAGAATCGGCGCACTGCTGCGTTAGCTACCGAGGCTCATGTGAAAAGAATGAAAGCTCAGTATGATGGAAGTCTTGCCCCTCGTAATTTTTCAGAAGGAGACCTAGTTTTGATTTATGATCAAGCCAACGATAAACTAGGGGCTGGGAAATTTGAACCCATGTGGCATGGTCCATATATTTTCAAGCGACAGCTTGCAAAAGGGGCCTATGAATTGATTGATTTTGATGGGGTCTCTTTAGGTAAACCCAGAAATGGAATTTATCTGAAGAGATATTATGCTTGACTTTGTGTGGAGATCTTCTTTTTATATTAGTTACTTTTAGCTGGTGTGATATAGATTAGAAACGTGTGCCTAGCTTAAGTGTGCTCTTATTATTATTCCTGATTATCTGGATACTTTTGATATCACAGATGTCGACGTCCTTTCAAACATATATTGGTTTTGATGATGGTGCTTGTCGTAGTACATGAAACATCTCTTCCGCAGCTTGGGTTATTTACTCACCCACTGACGAGTTAGTATCGATGCATGGGGTAAGTCTCGGTCAAACAACGAACAATATTGCTGAATATAGTGCAGTTATTGAATTATTATCGGAATCCATTTTATTTGGAATTCGGAGTTTGATCGTTAAGTTAGATTCTGAACTCGTTGTATTACAGTTAACTCGAGTATATGACATTAGAAATCTAGTATTATTAAGATTATTTTTAAGGGTTCGTCTCTTAGAACGAGAGTTCGATTATATTGAATATCAACACATTCCAAGAAATTTAAATACATTAGCAGATGCAATTGCTTCTAATGTTATAAATAGAAATTTGCGATAAAAAAGTAACAAATCAACATTCCATAACATGATTGAACAGGTAAACTGAAAATAATAGTATATCATAGTATAAATGTAGTGTTCAAAAATAGTACATTGTCTTCGATCATAGGCTCAAAATGCATTATGATCGGAAAAAAGTGATACAAAAAATGAGTCTACAAGTCAATCATCCACTATCCGTGGTGATGATCATGATAATACACCACTGCTCATGCCACCCTAGTCAAAAACCTCCTGAATGGTCTAGGAACACCAATGACATATCTCTGTAGATGGAGCGGGATATCATCTATGGTGGTCTCAGGAATATCTATAGTGAGCTGCTCCAAATGGTGTTCTAAATCAGTTAGGATCTCTGTAGTCTTATCTTGTGGGGGTGGTGGTGGTGGTGCTACATCCCTTGGCCTCCAGTCAAAGGGGCGGAAAATGACTGGTCGACTCGGACCCACATCTGCATTTGAAATTTTTGTTATCAGTTTTGGATGATTTAAAAACAAAATAAAAAATTAGAAATTAGAACATGTCAAAAAAGATTTTTTACCTGACTCGTCCCACTGAGCTCCTGGAGGAAGGGGCATTTCCTGGTCGCCACGAAAATCCATGCTAGCATAAGGAAAATCCTCTATCACAAAAATTTGGCATTCCATCCAATGAAAATATGTCGAGGGAAATCAAACAATCTCCCCACCCTCGCTGTGGCGGGCCATCAAAGCAACCCAACGAACCATTCTAGGTTCTCGAGGTCGACCAGCATCAACAGGAATATGTTGTGGGGCTAACATGGGGATCCTCTCTAGAGCAAAGGTGACTACAATGGACCCATATCCGAAGTTGTTTAGCTTCCCATTCTTTGCTCTAGTAATTTGGCCTTTCACATTTTCCAACACTGCCTCGCACTAGTTGAATATGGTGCCTTGAAAGCAATCTACTGCTATGCGCATCTGAGATCCAGTGGCTACATGAAAATCTGCACTTCCACGCAACTTGACAACAATAAAAGCGCTCACTTTTAGCTCGGGAAGGATGCCAGTTTTTATGTCAATCCGTTTGTCTCGGGGATTGGCTTCATCATTACATAACTCTAATTGTAGGCTGGCAACAGACTAGCCACCTGGCCTAGCCCCAAATAGAGATAGTGGTTTTCCTCTCCTGGACAAACCAGTCAAGAAATAGATGTATTCCAGCTCAATCTCGAGCCGGTGACCTCCGATCATGAAACACTGGTCCTGAACATCCCATTTACTTACCAGCCAAGTAAGAATATCCACTTGAGCTCTCATGCCACTGATAGCCAAAAATTTGTAAAGCCCGCATACTCTTAAAGCTTGCAAAGTAGGTTGATGATTTATTGCTGCTTCATCTACCTCTTCGTGCTCCCGTTCTCACCAAATGAGCATTGTAGATATCCTACAACAAGTAAAATGAAGGATTAGAATCATTTTGAAGAAAATATTTGGGTAATTTAGGAAGAAAATATTTTTTTAAATTCATTACGGCACCCCCACACTTTACGCTCAGGGACAGTGCATAGCTCCGCACAGACTCTGTGTTAAAAGTCTGCAGGTACCTAATATCTTAGGTGCGGACCCCCGAGGGTGAATTTTTCAACATAATTTCCTCCCAAAAATGAAATTTTGACCCTAATTTAAAAAATTGAATAGATGAAAAGCAAGATAAGGAGGTTGTGGATTACCTGAAATAGACGGTTTTCGATTCTGATGGTTGGTTTGCCTAGAATCATCTCCGAAGCATTTTTTGCCAAGAGCTCTAAAAACTTCACTCCAAACTCAAACGGTAAAAATGAACTTGAAAAAATCATTTTTATAAGTTTTTTTGAATAGATGAATTTTAAATTTGTTTATTTTTCACTTTAAAAAGTTGGTTTTTCAAAATATTTTTTTATTATTGAAACATGTATGTTTAATTTTTCGATTTTTTGTGCAGAATAACGGATTTTTCCGGAAAAATGGTCATTTTTGATGAAGAGTAAACTTTTATCACTTTTTCAGACTCTTTAAAAATTTATGAAAAAGCGAAACCATGGAGTCTTCTTTTAAGCCCTTTTCAGACTCTCTAAACATGAAAATATTGCCGAGTACTTGACTATTCAAACTCGTTAAAGTAAATGAACGGTCGTCCCTTCAGTATAAGTTTACCCCTTTTCCGGACTGAAATGGACTATTTACGAAAAAGGTATACATTGACTAATCATGGTTAATAGAGTTCTCTCCTGCATTATTTTATCCTTTTTTCAGGCCTGAGAGACTAAATTTACAAAAAAGAACACCCAAGGAGTTTTCTCAAGTTTTTTCTTCTGACTCCCTAAAAATGAAAAACACCGAGTTTCTCCTATACTGGACTCATTAAAAACTAGGAACGGACCACTCCTTCTTAGGGTTCGATTTTAAACTAAGTTGGACTCATCCGAACGATGAGCTTATAAACAAGCAAATGTTATCCTCCTCAAGCTTGTCAAAAATAAAGAGGTACTTTCCAGAAATGGTGGGGGAAAAAAGAGAAAAATAGATTCATTTGTTACACTTTGATTTGCGAAAAGCATTACACCACTCTTGAACATGACACTTTTTTCACACTTCCACCTGGGTTGGGAAATCCTTCGCCTATCAGTTAATCAAGCCACATTGAAAGACTTCAGCCGATTTCTGGGTATTAGCTTAGGGAAACTGTCACCAAACTATCTGCAGTGTCGTTATGTGTTCAAGAGGATAGTTAAAAAAACCACTCATCTGCAAACATTTGTCTCCATTCGCATTTACCATCCTTGAGTTAGTCCTCGCAAAAAAATTCTTCAAAACTTGATCTATGGTTTCATGTCGTGAGCTTGATTACGACGAATCACTTTCTATCGATGACATCTAATCATCTAGGAATTTGATCTAGAATCCGTCAGTACCTTGGAATCTGCATGCCTTAATGGTCGGTTTCTCGCCTTCGATGACAGGTTACATCATTGACCTTCGATTGAACGATTCCCTGAAATGTTCGACTTCAGATCATTTATTCACATTTCATGGATTGTACTGAGTACTTTGAGAGCCATTGTCATTATTAGTGGTTTTTATCACACTTGCTAACAGTTCACATCATTGGCTGGTAATCAAGTGGTTTCTACCATGTTCAACTTCAACACATTTAATGGCATGAATAGAATCGTACTAGTTCGAGAAGCAGAAATCAAGACCCTAGATCTAGTTTCCACCATCCAGGCTGCGAGAAGTTTTATCATTCATTATGCAGTAGACGATTCATTACAGATGGCTGCACCCATGTTGTGTCTACACTATTGATGTAATATTAAAATCATTTCTGTATCAGAATAAGTTTAGTTAGTTTTGATATGAGTATGGGAATGCCTACCTCAACAATGATATATATATATATATATATATATATATATATATATATATATATATATATATATATATATATATCCGTGTGTGTGTGTGTGTGTGTGTTGCGTTGAATTCTTTCACAGGTTCCGACTGGGGTGTCCACAGGCTGATCCTTGAAATGATAAAGCACATCACTCTTCGAATATTCTCAGATTTCGCAATTTAGGGGGAAATTTTTTACACTAAAATTTGTAACCATGACATTTTAGTACTCCCTTGAAAGTCTACAATATCAAATTTCCTAAATTCAAGCCTTGAAATTAAGAGAAAAGCTCATAAAAGTCTTAAAACTCTAGTACCACACTTTCTCTTAGTTTTTCCTACGGTCCCGCACCTTTTGGATATAAATCATGCGCATCCAAATGCACTTTCTGTTTATTAAAAGTGCAGACCCCTGTAAAAGGTTAGAAAAGGCGCAAGTAAAATCTAGAAGCTCAATTTAAGTCATTTTTGGAAGATTCTAGAAACATTCCTGTGGTGGAAAGTCCGCTCCTTTCATGTTCATGTATCCCATCCAATAAGGAGCTAACCCATTGATGTAAGGAACTAATCCTTTTGAAGGAGGATTCTATCCCTTCTTGTATGGAGTTGTAACCTCCTCTCTTCCACTATAAAAAGAGGCATAGGGCAGCCTCAAAGGGTTACAATTGATGAGTTGAAGTTTTAGTATTGTTGGAGGCGAAGTGCTGTTGAAACTTAGACCCTTTTAGCTGAGATTTTATGTGGGAAAGATCACATACCTGTATGTATCTCGGTTGGAAGAGTGCAAGGCTGGTCAGAGTAAAGGAAACACCTATTCCAGACCCCAGGAAGGCATGTATGACATCAAGGCGGACACGGTTGTAAGGCTCTTCCTTATTTAAGTTAATACAAATAATCCATTTTTCTCAATAAGCGGTCAATTGATTGGTTTATTTTATGGATTCCTTAATCACCATAATAGATATGATTTATGAATATATGCTATGCAGGTGCTATTTGATGTTTTCTTGTTCATGATTGCAGATCTTCGAAGGAAACTCTTTCAGGCGACTGAAGGAATACTACTACAAACAAGTGTTGGATCAAAGGTAGGATCGTTAAACCTTTATAGCATTTAATTATGAATCGCAATATATCTAGAGAATGATAGTTTTGTTTGTTCGTTTGTTGCTAGTTTTCCGTAGGACACTTGGGAGGTCTGTCTTGTCTGCAAGAACGACTTATCCGTCCAACAAAGGGACAAAGTCATTTTGTTTCAACACAAATTCTAAGGCAAAGAGGTTATTTTTTGAATTGTAAAAGAAGGGAAAGGGTATTATTTTTCAAACATTCCTAAAAGTATAAAAGCTTAGGTTAAAGTGGTCCTCATGGCATATGTTATTTTATGAAAGCTTTGCAGGGAAAAGTTTAAGGAAAAAAATGAGCATGGTAAGGGCAGCACACAAGAAGAAGTTCAATATAGTGATGGTAAGGTTGGCAGCCTAGAACAATTTCAAAACAGTAAGGGAGGTGACAACATACAAAAAACAGATGCAGACAGTCATGATGAAGGAAACCCTCAACAAATTCAAAATAGTGAGGAGGGTAAACAAGGCAATCCTAAAGAAAGTCATGATAAAAGCAGATGCAGTGAATAAGACAACCCTAAAGAAGAACATGAAAACAATGAACAGTGCAACAAAGTAGGTGGTGAAAGAGGCAGCAATGTAAGGGATCAAGTTGAACAAACGCTAGTGATGAAACCTCCTCTCTCTTCTCCTCAACACAGCCGAGAACATGTGCTTGCTGCCTCTCTTAGGAAAGGGGCCATGATTCATTCCTCAAAGGCACCAAAGGCTAAAAAAACCAAATTTTCAAAGAAGAAAACCATTCAAGCTGTGACTAATAATGTCACTAGAGCGCTTAGAAGTAGAGGCGAATTACCCAAGCCAAGCTCAAAACTGCCCAAAGGAGGCACCCAGTGGAAAAAAGAGGAAAAAGCATATCTCGGCTTGGAATCTTGGCTCAAGTTTCCTTGTGTGTTTCTAGAAACCCATAAGGGGTTTTCTCACCAAAATTGAGCAATTTTTGATATGATCTTGTTTTTTGTGATTTTTAGGCCTAATTGCACAATTTGATGGGCGCTGCCATTTTTGTTTGGAGCATCCTCAGTTGATGAAAGTTATATTTTTGTATGCATTAAATTTGATGGAATCTACTCAGAAATTTTCAGATCAAAAGAAGATGTTTTGATCCCTCAAAAGGGAAAAAATAGTCAATTTTTACCTTTCTGCCTCAAATATTAGCAGACGCTACGCTCCTGGTTTTTTCACTCATATATATTTTTGACTAAATTTCTAAAATAATTTTGAAAAAACTCAAGTATTTTGAGAAAGTAGACATCCAGGGATTTCGAACAAGCCATCACGGGCCTCATTTCGACATCGGGAAGTCCCTCAAAAGTCCTCTGTAAAACAGGATTTTTTCTGCTACTATGCTCCTGTAGCATTTTGGCTAAAAAAGGCAGTTTTCTAAAGGTGGCTATCCAAATGTGCGCTAATATATTTTTAGCTCTTTTCAGTAGTAAAAAGGATTTTTACTTGTCATTTTTAGCATTTTAAGATAAGTTTTAGAGATATTTTGTGCCTTGGGATTTGCAAAGCCTCAAGGACAAAATAAGATATTTGTTCTAAGCCTATGAGCTTCTAGTTGGTATTGTGAAGCTTATCCTCTTATTCCTCCTATTTAGCTCATGGAGAGTCATTGTAATATTGTTGGAGAGTTGATTAGTAAGTTGAATTTTGAAGAGCTTAAGAACTTGACTGAGCTTAGAGAAATATATGTTATGAGTTTTGATGATCAGACTTGTTTTATGGAGTGCGTTAGCCACCTATAAAATTTGTCATATCAAATAGTGGCTAAATCATTTGTTAAGCCTTCAAGAAACAATTTTATTGGAAAATTGTTATTTCTTGAAGTCTTATGAAGATAACTTATCCTTGAATTAATCTTCATTGTTGTTTCCCTTGTAATCCTGAAAACTATGTTGTTTTCCTGAAGAAAAAGACTTCTCATAAAACTCATTTTCCCCTTTATTTTACCCCTCCTTTCTCTCAGAATTAACCTCCATTTTTATCCCCTTTTTCCTCATGAAATTCCTCTATTTTACCTAATTTCCTTTCTATTGACACATAATCCTATGGGTTGGGTGTGGATATGTAATATTGTATAATAAATAATATTAGGAAATAAGGAAGGCCAAGAGTCATTGGGATATGGATCCCAATAGCCTCACCTCCATGTATAAATACATGCACATTCTTCATCTAAAAAACATTCTGATTTGCGGAGTTACCTCCTGGTTTGACATGGTATTAGAGCCAGTCCCATTATTGGAATTTTTGCCTGTGATGTAACTCCCTCATTCCTTTGCTCAGTCAGTTTTTATGTATAGTTTTGCTGCTCCATTAAATTGATGCTATATACTGTGATTCTGCAGTTTTTTTTTTATCTCTGTAATTTATGCACAGCTCTGACATTTGCAGCTCCTGAAAATTCTGCAATTTGCAGTTCTAGCAGATACCTACCACTCTGAAATTCTACAGTCCTGCAAATATCTGATTCCAGATTTTCTTAACGGCCTTTCGGCCTCCCCCATTCTCCAACACATCTCTCATCCATACCTATCCCTAAACTCTACCTCCCCTCACTACTATCTCTCCCCGCCCCCTCACATCTCCCTCGACTCCCTATCTCCTACACTATCCGTCTCCCCTCTCCCTAAGCGGGCTTCAACACACTGTTCTACCCGCCCTCCCTGCAAATCTCGCAGGCTTCAATGCTCGGCTTATCCAACAGCAGACCCTTCTCTGCAGCGTTATGCCCTCCTCTCGACTCCACGAGTTGTGCACTCCCCAACAGACATTTCAATCTGGCCTGTGCCCTTTCAGCCCTCCATTTTTGCTCACTACGCTCCTCTCCCCATGGCCTTTCGGCCCTCCCCGCCTGTCATAACACCACTCCACTTATACGCTGTCCAGTCCTCCCACCATATGTAATACCGTTCGCTCTGTCATATGTTCCTCCCACCATATGTAATAAAATTTACACCCCATAGTCGCTCTATCATATAATATTTACAATACCATTGTTCAATACATGTTATAATACGCTGTCATATAATATTTACAATACCACTATTCAATACATGTTATAATACCGCCCCCTCCCACCATATTACCGCCCTCATATAATACCACTGTTCATATTACCGCCCTCTCCCACCATATTACCTCCCCCTCCCACCATAACACCGCTCCACTATCATATTACTGCCCCCTCCCACCATATACCACCTCTTTCCTTTTCTAATACCATTCACAATCATAATAGCGCCCCCCCCCCCACCATACTTTCAATGCAATTATACATATAAAGTCTATTTCTTCAAATACAATATATATATATATATATATATATATATATATTGGTGTAGAATTCAGTATTTTTAGCAAAGAGTTTTTGTCCCCTTCAATTGAGTATATTTCTAGAATTGAAGATTTTCTAGCAAAATTTTTCCTCTTCAAAAGAATTGTTTCCAGCAAACTAATTATTTTTTCCCTTCAGAAGAATGCATTCTCTCATATCTATTGTAGGGGTGGTTCTCTCCAGCAAAGAGAACTATCTTGAATGGTCCCGGAAAATCAAGCACACTCTCATTTTTAATGAGTTGTGGAAAGGAATCTGTGAAGGACAAGAAGGAAATCCACCAGCAAAGCCCACTTCAAACAAGGAGCTCGCCATTTGGGAAAACAAGAACTGCAAGGCCTATGCCTTGATTGCAGCTTCCGTAAATGAAGAGGTGAGTCTCCATATTTCATCATTCTCAAATGCCTATGAAGCCTTGAGCAAGCTAAAAGAACTCTATGACTCACATTCAGAACTAGAAAATTTTCAATTGATGATTAAGTTGTTCAGTCTTGAAATGAAGAATGATGATCGCCTTGCTTTAGCTTCAGAAGTTAGATCTATCATGCATGATATTGATAGCACTGGTGTAAAAATGGAAATACCTCTCATAGCATATGTTAAGCCATTATATCTGAATTACTCACATTATCTTGAGTCATTGCAAGCAAGTGGAAACCTTGAGCATATCACCTTTGATACACTTGAGAAAAAGTTTGCAGAAAGAGAGAAAGCTTTGGAGAAGATGACAGTCCCTTCATCTTCCAAAGAGGCTGCATACTTGGCACATAGAGAAAAGAGTCATGCTTTAGATTCTTCCAGAGGAAGAGGTGGCAGAAGAGGAAGAGGAAGAAGAAAATTCACAAAAAGGGGGGGTAGACAATCTAACAAATCCAATCTTCATTGCACATGTTGCAATAAATATGGACATGATGCATCCAAATGTAGGACACCTTGGGGTAAAATTGAGCAACAAAGAAATCAAGACAAAGGTAAAAATAATGACAAAGACAAAGGTAAAGCACCTGAATCCGCTCATTATGTTCTAGCACATTGTAACAATGGAGTAACTGAAAACCTATTTGATGTTTCATTTACTTCATGGAGAGATGATTGGTTGCTAGATTTAGGAGCAACATGTCACATGACATTTAGAAAAGATTTTTTTGAAGAATTCACTGACAAAGTTGATGGAGTAGTATATTTCGCAGATAAATCCAAACTCAAGCCATCAGGGCTTGGCACAGTCAGGCTTAAGTTGCCTGGTCTTCCAGATCATATCCTACATGAGGTTCTATACCTCCCTGAGTTGAGGAGAAACTTGTTGTCCCTGGTCCAAATCTACCAGCAAGGACACTCCATTCACTTGTTTGATGGCAAGGCAGATGTCAGAAAAACATCAGATCACTCACTTGTCATGGAGGGAATAGAAGAAGGGATACTTTTGAAGCTGAAAGGTTCATCTTCTCATGCTCAAAACTTTGCATTCAGTTCACATCATGACAAAGGTACATTCCCATCAAGTCTTTTATGGCATGCTAGATTTGGACACTTAAACTATGAAAGCCTTCGTTTGTTAAAGAAAAATGGTGTTAATGGACTGCCTACAATTCCTAGGAAACCTAAGGAATGTGATGCTTGTATTCCAGGAAATCATAGCAAACAGCCATTTCATGATTCACATTCTAGAGCACATAGAAAAATTGAGCTTGTTCATTCAGATTTATGTGGCCCTATGCCTATTGCTTCTGCAAATGGAAATAAATACATGATGACATTTATTTATGAATACACCAGAATGTGTTGGATTTACTTATTGAAGAACAAGTCTGATGCTTTTCAAACATTCAAGAATTTTCATGCATGGATTGAAAATGATGCACAAACTCATATTGGAGAATACACTTCAAACGATTTTGAAAATTATCTTCATCAACATGGAATAAAAAATCAAACAACTGTACCATATAATCCCCAAAAGAACGGTGTAGCTGAAAGAATGAACATGACTATTTTAAATATGGTTTGCTCCATGTTATTTTTCAAGAATGTAAAATTCATGTTTTGGGCTGATGCAGTTCTATGCGCTGTTTACATAAAGAATAGGTGTCCTTCAAGTTCAATTAGAAAAAAAACTCATTTTGAAATGTGGCATGGCCACATTCCTTCGGTAAAGCATTTCAGGGTCTTTGGGTCCACCTATTATGCCTTGATACCCAAGGGTCAAAGGAACAAACTTGGTGCTAGAAGTCAAAAATGTATCTTCTTGGGGTACTCCAATACCTCCAAAGGATATCGTCTCTATGATGAAGAAAATAAGAATTTTGTAATAGCAAGAGATGTCATACTCCTTGAACCTTCCAAGAGTGACAAGGTTGTTGAGCGGCAACTTGATCACCTGGATAGATTCACACATGCAAAGTCTTTCCAAGAATTTGATAATTAGATTCCACATCTTGAAGGGGGGATTCCGATATTGAATCAAACTGTGGAATCATGTCCTGAAGCACTCTCTCCCCCACATGAAGAAACAACCATGGATGACACATTGAATGATGTGATTGACAGAATTGGGAGATTTAATCTTGAATCAATCCCAACTCAGTCAAATGAGCAGCCTGGGCCATCTCAGAAAGGTCCTCCCAAATGGCTGACAAAGACACTGGAGAATGTTCATCCTGATGAGGTTGGAAAAATAGGAACAAGAAGTTCCACTAAACAAATCGAAGGTGATGTAGATAATTCTGATTCTCCTGTTGATATGGATATTGCTTATAACTTTGAATTGAGTTTGTCTACAGATCATGAACCAAATTCCTTCAAAGAAGCCGCTTCTCATGATGAATGGAAAAAAGCGATGAAAAAGGAGTATGATTCCTTGATAAAGAATGGCACTTGGAAGCTGGTTGATCCGCCTTTGGGAAAAAAAAAAATTGGTTGTAAGTGGGTCTACAAGAATAAGTATAAAGCAGATGGATCACTTTACAAGCACAAGGCCAGGCTTGTGGCAAAAGGTTTTTCACAAAAATAAGGAATCGATTATGAAGAAAATTTTTCTCCCATAGCAAAATGGACCACCATCCGGACTCTCTTTGCCCTAACAACTTAGAATGGATGGAAAGTCCATCAGATGGATGTAAAAACCACCTTTTTGAATGGAGATCTAAAAGATAAATTTTATATGTCCCAGCCAGAAGGATTTATTGTAAAGGGTCAAGAACACAAAGTTTGCAAGCTTATAAAATCCTTGTATGGCCTCAAGCAAGCACCACAAGCTTGGTATGAGAAATTAACTGAGCATCTTCTGAAACTTGACTTCAAACATTTTGATCTTGATGATGCAACTTTGTTTGTTAAGAAAGTTGGAAAAATAGTTGTATATCTTGTGGTGTATGTAGATGATCTTTTGATAACAAGGAATAATGAGAGCTATATTGCATCCATGAAGAAAGAATTGAAGAAAGGTTTTGAAATGACTGATTTGGATCATGTTCATTACTATCTGGGTATTGAAGTAATTCAACATCCTAAATTTATATTTCTTTCTCAAAAGAAGTACATTAGAGATCTCTTGAACAAGTTTGGCATGGATGAATGCAATCCCTTAACCACTCCAATGGAACAAAAATTGAAGCTCACATCTATTGAAGGGAAGGAATTCGAGGATGCAACTAAGTATAGACAGCTTATAGGAAGTCTTATCTACCTGACCACCACCAGACCTGACATTTCATTTGTTGTTGGAATTCTCTCAAGGTTCATGCAAAAACTTTGTGAAGGACATTGGTCTGCTGAAAAAAGAGTGTTAAGGTACTTGAAGGGGACTCAAGACTTTGGACTCAAATATACACAGGTAGGCAACTTCAGCTTGATCGGATACTCTGATTTAGACTTTGATGGCAACAAAGAAACAGGGGTGTCTACTATAGGTTACACCATGAGTCTTGGATCAGGAGCTGTCTCATGGAGATCACGCAAACAGTCAGTTCCAGCAGATTCCACGACCGAGGAATAATATGTGGCAGCAGCTGAAGCAACAAAGGAAATTGTGTGGCTCCGGAAAATCCTAGAAGATTTGCAGATGAAACAAATGTATTCCACACCACTCAAGATCGACAACACTTCTGCAATAAAGTTGGCCAAGAACCCAAAGTTCCATGATCGAACAAAGCACATCAATACAAAATATCATCTAATTCGACATCATGTTCAGGCCAAAACCATCCATCTACATCATTGTTCCACAAATGAGCAAACTGCTGATATCTTCACCAAAGCACTTGGAAGAGAAAAGTTTGAAAAGTTCAGATCGATGCTTGGGCTCACCAACATTCCTTCGGATTAAAGGGGGGAATGTTGACACCTAATCCTATGGGTTGGGTGTGGATATGTAATATTGTATAATAAATAATATTAGGAAATAAGGAAGGCCAAGAGTCATTGGGAGATGAATCCAAATAGCCTCACCTCCATGTATAAATACATGCACATTCTTCATCTAAAAAACATTCTGATTTGCGGAGTTACCTCCTGGTTTGACACTGTTCAGGCCAAAACCATCCATTTACATCATTGTTCCACAAATGAGCAAATCGCTGATATCTTCACCAAAGCACTTGGAAGAGAAAAGTTTGAAAAGTTTAGATCGATGCTTGGGCTCACCAACATCCCTTCGGATTAAAGGGGGGAATGTTGACACCTAATCCTAAGGGTTGGGTGAGGATATTTAATATTGTATATTAAATAATATTAGGAAATAAGGAAGGCCAAGAGTCATTGGGAGATGAATCCCAATAGCCTCACCTCCATGTATAAATACATGTACATTCTTCATCTAATACACATTCTGATTTGCGGAGTTACCTCCTGGTTTGATAGTGAATATTTTGTAGATGGGTCTATTGATCTTCAGGATGGTGAGCAACACCGTGACATTATTCAGGGAGGCTTACAGGATGACAAGCATTTGGAAGTTCATGAGGAAATTCTACCTAATGCCATTGATGAGGTTGATTCCTATACAATGGAGTTCGTAGATCCCCAGGGGAATATTCATGAAGAATATGAACAATCAAGTATAGATAAAATTCCACCAATGCATCTATGTTCGACAGTTGAAAGGGATGAACAGATGGTCTCCACAGGTGAAGGAGACTTGGGAGATTTGAATGAGGATCCAGCCATAGTGAACCAACATGATGAGTATGATCACGAGGAGCAACATGACAAACATAATGTACAAAATGGACCATTCCTAGAGAGTTGGTCAAAGGCTCAAGTTGAAGATGTGGTCGTTGGGCATCAGGTGCAAACAGATACAGAGACAGTCAGCACAGCACTAGAATTGCCAGTAGAAGACTTTCGAGAAAGGATCAAGAATTTCAAGACAGATCTTATGTTGTTGAAGCAGAAAGTCTGAACAGTTCGAGACACTGCCTTACAGGAGAACATAAAAATTGAGGAACTCATAGGGGTATGTGCCAAATCAAAGACCAAGTTGTCTAGTGTTGAAGAACGACTCAAATCCCTCATAAGGCAGCAAGAGGAGTACGATTGGGAGTTCCAGAGCAGCCCTCTACAGGAGTACATAGATAAGTCTTGCAACACTACCAACAACCCACCTTTATACATTGGGAAGAGAAGGGAAGGGTTCTCCAACTGCATCAGGTTGGGTAACCAGGTAGAGAAGCATGAATTGAGCATCGAACAACATCAACATAGTAGATTTGTAGATATTCATCCCTCCCCAAGTCTGGATTGGCGAGAGATTATGAGTTGGTATTCTATCGATAGGTTGATTCTTTGGAGGATACTCACAGCCGAGGGCATATTGCAGCTTGGGCCCTTTGGTGCGGACAATGATGGAGGGTTGAAATGGTACCATAACCCACAGGTCCCAGGATTTAGGTGGCATTGGGATCCAGGAGAATCCATTGGGGAAATGATTGGCCAAAGGATTGTTTGGGATCTAGGTAAATCTATTCCGGGAAGGATTGGTCAGAGGATTGCTTGGGATCCAGGTATTGAAGGATCCATTCAGGATCATTCAACATGGAGGGCACATCGGATTGTATGGGATCCTGGTATCAATGTACAAATGCTTCTGTTGTGGATAGAAGTGGATCGCTTGAGGACAAGCAATCTTTGGGCGGGAGGATTTATAATATTCCCTTTCTTGATCCAGTCAAAGTGGATAGAATCAATCCATGGTACTTACCATGGTATTTTCCCATGGTATTGACCCATGGTATTTCTTGTATTGACCCATGGTATTTCTTGTTGGTATTGACCCATCAAGCCTATAAAAGGGGAGAGAAGCTAGGCATTTAGAGCATTCTGGATTATCTATCTTATTATTTTTAGGTTGAGAACTTGGCATGGCCAGTTCTATCATTGATCTCGGGACGAAAACCCCACGGTGATGTTTATGTGGTGGATCCATCCAAGATTCACAAGTGGGCTTCAGTTTCTTATATTTGTCATTGTCAAGCAGCTGTGCATGCCATTTGTAGGATTTTATGGTCTGGGCATGTATTTTAATTTCAATGAATAATAATATAAATAAAATGGTTGCATTTCAATGTGTTCTGGTTCTTGATGAAATACTGTATTAAATGAGAACACTAATATGTTTTAGATCTATCCAAATTTTTATTGTTTGGAATCTTACATTGAGGAAGGTGTTAGAATATAATGCTTACATGTGTAATAAGTCACATTAGTGACTTAGGCTAAAAAATAAGCCTTTTGGTAATTATTAGCTTTTAGAGTTTTGGGAAAATATCACCTCCCAAACTCTATATAATACAGGTGAATCTTTTTGTAACTATTTGAATTATTTTTATAATAAAATATTGTGTTTGGCATGTGCATGTACTCTATCTATAGGTTCATCAGTAAGTGTGGTACAATTCATTGAAATATGGTATCATAGTAGATGAATACCATGCCCTAGCTTCCATTTGAAGGTAGATGTCATTGGAGTAGAGATATGCTAAAGAGTTACAGTGTTCACATTTACAAGAGGAAATGTCCTTACAAGTATGAGCCACTATCATTTCATAATGGAGAAGAGCCAACAAGGAACATGTGTCAAGGTTCTATGTGTTATTTAGGAATTTGATTAGAGGTGTTTCCATTTCATATTATGAAGGATTGTGTTTCCAAGATATGAAGGTTCCTCGGGAAATTTGTAATTTGACATTGGAGTGGTCGAGCTAGTGTGTATACTGGCCCAAAGAAGATGGTGATAAGATAAGTGAGTGTTGGAAAAGTATCCTAAGTGGAATCTGCACTAGTCTAACTAGTGTTGGGATTCATTTCATATGTTATTTTCTAGCTCAAATCAGTGTATTCTTATCATTCCTCACTTCCTCATCCTCCCAAATATCTTAGTCACATTTCTATCATTGTAGTGAACCAAAGTATAATGTTGTCGATCTAATGCAATTTATATATAGTTGGAGAGCTTGATTATTGTTGTAGAAAGAATATGACACTAGGAGGGCTTTGTACCATTCTTATACACTATGTGCAGAGTCTTCATTATCTTGATCTAATGGTTTTTTTAATCCCCCACTCATGCTATCATTGTGGAATTTTGACACTTACAAGGTCTCCACGAATTTGCAGCTTAGTGAGAACGAAGAGCAAATTTTTAATATATTCCTAGAAGGAATTCAATAGATTAGACTCCTTTTCCCTATATTGAATAACACTAGAAGGGATGCACATACATAAAGGATTATTGAGTAGAGAAAGAGATATTACTTATGTTGTGTGGGCCAATGGAGGAGGGTGTTATGATTGTTTGATGGATAGAAAAGGTTCCTAAAGAGTTCTATACTAAATATATTTTCTAACACAAGAGAAGATTGGTGGAGTTGAGTGAGATAGAAGCCAATAGATTGAATACATTGCCTTGCTCACCTCATAGACTATCATGGATGTGGTAATTATCTTAGATTCCTATGGTTGGGTGAAAAAATAGGATTATATCATTTTGAAAATTTTCTATATTTTTTTTACAAATTCATTATTTAATCATATTTCATGTTATGACATGCATGTGATTATGCTTAAATATAGTGACGGGTATTTGGTTTTCAATATTTTTTTATTTTATTTCATGCTTGTTTAATTTCACTATATTTTAATTATTAAAACTACACATGTTTATTTAATTATCTCACCACAAGGGACCTTCCTTGTGGGGATTGTAGTGAATGGCCTTGAATAATATGCATTGTTACTACTTGTCCAAAAAATAAGGGTTATGGTCATGGATGTCATAGTGTGATGTGGGAGATAAAATTTTAAAATAAACCCATTTTGGTGTTGTTACACGAGAATTTGAAGACATGCTTCACATCTATGTGCGACAAAAAAAATTTCTTAGTGATCGAATGACGCAGTTTGATCCGACCATTTCTTCCTATTGCAGTTTGTAGAAGGTTCTCGATCCCACCATTTCTTCCTCTTTAAGTATTTTAATCCAGGTTGAAGGATCTAAGGGGGTTGAGTTGCCGAAAAATCCAAGGAGGGTGCATGGACTACAACTTTCTCGAGGTTCCCGATCCTGCATGTTCTTCCTATTTAATTTGAAGCCATTTTATCCCAGTTAAAGGAGATGAGGGGGATCTCAGCAGGTTGAGTCACATGAATAGTCAAGGTGGATGCAGGGAATGAAGCTTACCTCAGTTTCTTCATCTCGATGATTCTTCCTATTAAAATTGAATCCTTTCATCCCGATTGAAGGAGTGGAGAGGGGTTGAGTTGTATATGCAGTCAAAAAGGATGCAGGGATTTAGGTTAAGGGGACATGATAATTACTGGGTTAACTGGTTTTTCCTTTTATTTCAATTCAAAAGAGGTTTAGGGTTATAATACTTTGATCTATGACATATTTTCATTCCATCAATGGGTGAGCGGTTTGGGAATTTCCCATTCCAAATTTTCCTCGAGTTCCATTGCGCACTATACAAACATGGTATACGGGATGAATATTGAGCCCAAACTGAGGAGTGTCAACCTCATCAGTCATATAAAAAGCCCTCATTTTAAAAATCCCTCATTTGTGAATTCAATCACTTGCTAGGAAACATAATGAGAGGTGTTGGCTTATAAATTCCCCTTTCGAAGGAACTTGAAATATTCTATTTTTCGGGTGCACTCATGTGGTATTATTGGCAAGAGAAATGAACATAGATTTTTCTCAAAGAGTTTGACATGAGAAAACTCTCCTATCTTCCCTTATTATTTGAGTCGTGAAGAGTTGGGAGTTGGGAGTAGGACCTTGTTCAAGGTAAAGATAATAAAAACCTTTGGGATTTGGATGAGATCATTACTCATTTCTAGTTCCCCTGAATATGAATGGGGACGTCATCTTGAAATTAAAAAACCTACCATGAGTATCATTAGGGTGCACCCTTTAGAAAGTCAGAGGTTTTATCATTTAGAGGAATTTCGAGAAAAATATCGATGGTTCCCTATAATGCTCTAGACAGATAAGTTTGTGAAGACCAAGCTTTAACCAACAACGACATGGCTCATATCAGAGGAGAATAGACATTTTGGCTCATGCCCCCATAATATATCTGGCAGGAAACCTGCTTGCCTCAATACCAATGACACGAGAATCATTCATTATTTGTAACTTTCATTACAAATAGATAAGGAAATAACTACCAATATCACGGTCATTCGCCATCATTTACCATCACCCATGGGGCTACAAGACTCATAGGTATGGTGGAAAGTGATTAATTTTTGGGCTTATATATTGCAATTAACTGGATGTTGACCTTTGTTCTTACATCGATTTCTCATTTCCATGTTTGTTTTGGGTTTCCTCTTGCTACAGAGTGTAGGGTTGGGTGTACATAGGATAAAATATTGCGCCTTCCCCTTTGGTTCATATTTCAAGGGCTCGATTTTTATTGGTGGTAAATTTCCTGCATTTACAATTGATTGAAGTAATAAATACAAGTCAATGTAAAAATTTGATATGCATTGAGAGATTGCTAGGGTTGAGCTGTTTAGGGATAAAATAATATTGTGTCGGTGTATATTTTTTAGATTTCATTTTTTCCCTCATCCTTTCTCCTCTATCTTTTCAACCAATTTTATCTGAATGGATCTCTCATGATAACCTTTTTTCTAGAACTTCTACTAGTTTTGGAACAAAGTATTTTCTTGGTTGTATGCCATTAACATTTTGGGTATATTTTAGTGCATCCAGGTGATGTTGTACATATCCAAGGTTTTTAGATGTGTATTTATGAAGATTTTATTCAATTTGAAAAATATCATAAAAGTTTTCATCTATCCATATTTAATGAACATGGTGCATAAGCCTTAAATCTACTCCCAAAATTTTAGGCCCTTCTTTTATCAGTTCAACTAGGTTTGGATTGGTTTTCCTTTAAAATTTATTTCCTCTTAGGTTATGATCCAAGAAAAATTGGTGGTAGTTTCCTCTTATTTGAATGGAGGACTTACCATTCAATATGCATGTGGTTTTATGATGTATATGCACAACATGTATGTCCTTTTCTCCTCCAATATATTTAAGCTCAAACTTCATACAGTGCAATGTTCATTACAAACCTCTAATTTATTACAAAGCATATTTAACTTGTCTATATATCATTGAGCTTCTCGTCTATTAAATTTTCAAATATGAACAAATGCTTCAACTATTTTTTTTTACACCCCATGGGAGAAAATATTGTTATATTGTTGTTTTGAATGGCACAGTTTGATCCGACCATTTCTTCTTAGTGTCTTTTGCAGGAGGTTCTTGATCCCACAATTTATTCCTATTTAAGTCTTTTAATCCAGGTTGAAGGATCTAAGGCAGTTTAGTTGCAGACGAATCCAAGGAGGATTCATTGACTACTATTGGACACCTAATCCTCAATGGGTAGGTGTGGAAGGTGAATGAACAAATGGACTCCAAGAGACCACTTGGAATGGGAAACCAAGGGTCGCCTACCATATTGTATATATGCATATTTATGGTTAATAGTATAGTATCTCAATGATTATCTTTCCCTTTGTGTGTATTTTACCGTGCATTGTTTAGCATGGTATCAGAGTGGGTGATTACTGGCCCTGCTCCAATTTGAGCCAGTGCTCTTTGTGGCCATTTAAGTCCTATAATTTTGGCCATGATTCTCTACCATATTCTATTTCATATAATTCTGGCATTATTGCAACCTCTACTATATCCCAAGTTGATATCTAGCCTTTTGAACATTTATTAGAATAGAGGTTACAGTATTTCCATTCCTCTGCTATGAGAAGACCAGCCCTACAAAGAGGAATATCCTCTATTTTTCAAAACTGCACCTGATAATTTCTCTGCACATATTCATTTCCCCTTTGCACCCAGACTGCACTACGCTCCTCCTCATAGTAATGCTCTTCCCATCTGAGTGTTGCCCTCAAAAGGTTCTAACCTTTTTCTCTCATTTATCTGACTGTGGTAGGCCTCGAATAGCGGCCAATATCAGGCTGAAGTGGCCTGCATAGCAAGGACATTTTTGGGAGAGTATACCATGAAGGTGCAGGCGCAGCTTCAACATCTAAATCATCCCAAACAAACATACATTCATTTGGCGTGGCTGGAAACCGACCAAACTTTGAGTCTGGTTCATTAATTTGTATACAACCTCTAACTCTGCTACACAAAAACGCTCATCTGTCCTCTTGTAGTAACTCTGATCCTCCTCGCACAACTCTTCATGCTCACCTCACCTCCCATTCCCTCCCTCATTGCCTCACACCCACATGCATTCCTCCCCACCCCTTCCTCACACCAGCATGCAAATCCTTGGCCCTTCGCTGCCCGCCCTTGGCCCTCATGACTCCCCTATCCCCTCCACCTCTCATCCCTAGTGGTGACGCTACCCCTCCCCATCCCTCACGTCATTTCTCCCCCTCCCTACGCCCTCCTATCCCCTCCACTATCCGCCCTCCCCCTCCACCTCTCACCTCTACCCTCCCTGTTCCCTTCAAACACTTCCACTTTGTCGCTGCTCCTCACTCTACCAACTCCTCCACTCCCCTCCTCGCGATCCCCTACCCCTGCATAGCATCGTTGACCCCCTCGCCTCCCCATAGCCCCCCGCTCACCACTCCCTCCCCCTCACCACTCTCGCAACCCCTCTCCCCCCTCGTTACGCTCCCTTGTCCCCTTGCTCTCCCCCACCGCTGCTCCTCCCTACAAACCACCCCCCATCATACCACTTCTCTCCTCCACCGAACCTGTTGTAAACTCTCCCTCTAGATCTCTACAATGCGATTTGCAGTGATTTGGAATTCAAATCGACAAAATAATGCAGGTTAAAGCCAACACACTAAAAATTAAGTGAGATGGGAGTCACAATTTCGTAGTAGGCGCATTGTAAGAAAATCATTGCACCAAACTCTAGAATCTTCTCATTTTATTCTTGTGACTTGTGTCTATTGTTATTTTTTCTGCTCCCACCTAGATATGTCCTTACTATATCTTATGTGATTATTGTACTATCTATCCAGTAAAATTTGGAGTGTTATTTTGGAATGAAGCATTAGTATCTCTACGTTGGAATGGAACGTTGAGTCTATGTGGATCGATTGTATTCTATGTGCGAAGTTTCAATCAATTCATACACTAGTGGTGCATACGAGTTGTGATAGTCGAGTTGTGAGTTGTGAAGCTAACTTATCACGGTCGAGTTCATGAGTTGTATTGAAAGGAATACAAAGAAAGCTTGTCTGGCGTTCAAATCCATTGGAAATTTTCTTTTTCAACTCAAAGTTCATATGCTTTCATTCCTTGCTTTGAATACAAGGTTGAATGCATAGAATGACACTGTGATGCAGTGCTTGAATGCATACAATTCTTTATTTTTTATTCCATATGTTGTCATACCAGTTCGTACATTGGCTCATTTGTGTCGGTATATGTGATTCATATGCTTTGGATAGTTTACTATATCCAATGAGTTATATGTAGTGATGCATTGAATCTCTAGTATATATGTAACAATAATTAAAAAAAAAAAAGTGGAGTTACCAAAATACCAAGAAATTTTAAGAAATTTTTGAATGCCTTTAATTGGAGAAGTATTAGAGTTTCTTACAAATCTAATACAATCTGATTTCGAAGACACATTTAAACTCAGGAAGGATGCCCTTTCCCATATTCATACATGTTTACAAGATGCACATGACAAGATTGAATTTTTACAGCTTGAGTCAGAGCTTCAGCAAAAGAGTCATTATTCTGAACCTATTTCTATTCAGAACATTGAAAGACACTCCCATAAGCAGCAAGCCAATAATGTTGTGGTTGATTCACATTCAATGCCCAATATAAGAGCATATTTTCACGCAGAAGAAAACATCCAGCCTGCACTTCCCAAGCCCATCATCAGACCTTGGGAAGATCTTGTCCATAACAAGCACAGAATAGGGCTTGGATATGACAAGGAGTTGTCCTTTCATATTCTGGACTACTCCAAGCCCATAAAATTTCAGAGTGCAGGATTTCTTCATAACAACTCACCTATAGTTGTTCTATATTATGCTCCTCTCCCAAAACAACAACAATAGATTGTAAAATTCCAACACTATGGTCGAGTTGGCCATGTGAAAGATCATTGTTTCGATCTTCACCCATGGAAGAATTGTGGTAAACACACCCATTCCTCACACAGATGCTTCAGAAACAAGCCTCCTGAAAGTGTAAAGATTCATCTTGGATGGATCACTTCTGGCAATGGGCATCAACAACCAAGAAGATGTTTAATTCATATGTTAGAACTTGTTCTAGAATATTGAACAATATTGCAGTTTAGTTTTCACCATAATCTCACCTTGTACCTGGAAGGCGGGAAAATGGTGGTCATATACAAGCTTCGAAGCCACATCAAGAGAGCCTGAGCCACAACCTATCATTTTAGATTTAGAATTGTATCCAGAGAAACAACAGTTCAAGCGAGCCTAAGCCACAACTTGTCATTCTAGATTCAGAGTTGTAGCCAGAGACATGGATGCCAATGAGCATTCCTTTGGTTGGTGGACAACCTTAAACCATCCATGTGAGGTTGATATTCTTCCTCTTCAAATAATTCAGAATGCTTCCTCTATCAGAAGACTTCATATTCTTGCCAACTTTGGTAGAGTTCTGGGAAATGCATTAAGAATTCCAGTGTTGGTGGTCATCCTTAAACCATCACAGGTTGTAGACCTCCCTTCTTCTAGGTTGAAGGTCTCCCTCTTCAAATATGAGGGACACTTCCTCTAGTAGAATCCCTCAGCTTCTTGCCAGATTTGGAAGAGTTCTGAGAACTGCACTAAGCGTTCCAGTGTTGGTGGTCATCCTTAAACCACCTCTTTATGCCAACATTTTAGAGAGTTGATTCAACCTAAGTGCCACCATGCATACTTTGCAGATTTTTATTACAACTCTCTTCTTGGACTCACACATACCCCTTCGGATTAAGGGGGGGAATGTTGGACACCTAATCCTCAATGAGTAGGTGTGGAAGGCCAATGGAAAAATGGAGTCCAAGAAACCACTTGGAATGGGAAACCAAGGGTCACCTACTATATTGTATATATGAATCTTTATGGCTAATATTATAGTATCTCAAAGCTTATCTTTCCCTTTATGTGTATTTTACCATGCATTGTTTAACAACTACAACTTGCTCGAGGTTCTCTATCTTGCCTATTATTCTTATTGAAATTGAAGCCTTTTTATCCCATTTGAAGGAGATGAGGGGGAGCTGAGGGGGTTGAGTCACATGAATAGTCAAGGAGGATGTAGGTATTGCAGCTTACTTGAGTTTCTACATCCTGTCAATTCTTCCTATTGAAATTGAATCCTTTTCAGCTCGGTTGAAGGAGTGGAGAGGGGTTAAGTTCTATGTGCAGTCCAGAAGGATGCAGGGACTGAGGTTAAGGAGGATGATACTGACTAGGTTAACTGGGTTACGATGCAATTCAACCTATCCATATATGCAAGGTTGCTTTTCTTCGTAAATTCGAATTAGACCTACTTTCATCCACAGATACTAATTATTACAATGAGAAAGACAAATATTGAGAGTTGATGTAGTCAAAAGGGATTATTATTGGTAGGTTTTGTTTTTCAACCATTCAAAGAGTGAACAGACTTGGAGAGGGTGTTCTCAAGGAGGATAATTCTAGGCAATGTTTATATTTCATCCATACAAATAGAAATCAATAGATATATATGGTTACTAAAGGAAAACAACAAGTTATTACAAAGGGGGCACCATATTGAACTATTTCTAGTAGGTTGGAACTTCATAATAAGAAAAAAATAGATATCGTGGAGATGTAGTGCCATAGTGTTGTGTTGACTTGTTGTTGATACATTTAATGCATTATCATGAGTATTAAATGCTAATATAACACATATTTTAGAAGACATGCACCTCACTAAAGACACTTTCAACATATTTTTCAATTAAAGTAAAAAAATTAGCTACAAAGTGTTTTGAGCAGGTGTGTACTTTCAAAAAATCTAGTTTTGAAAGAGAGAAAATTCACTAGAGAGGAATTGTGACATTCAAAATGATCTAGCACACAAGCCTTTAACCCACAATTTGATCCTCTTCTCTTTCCTTGACTACATAATCTCTCCTCCTATTCTGTTCTATAAAGGAGAGGTGAAATTCCTCATTCTAGAGGTTTGATTTACTTACAAAGGTGTCAAGAGCTTCTCAACACCTACCATCATCCATTTTAGACTTGAGAGCACTTCCACTACTGCATGTAAGAGCTTGATAGGGTAGCCCATGGTACAGTGTCCTTATGATTTACTTTCTAACACTTCATTCACATATGAAATGGATTCTAATATGCTTATTTTATAGATCTTTTAGTTCATGTGGTAGTTTTGTATATGTTATCATGCTACAGAGGTTGTGTTGTCATTACAATGCACTTATTTAAATTTTACTTTCTTATAAGGTGCATATCCTTTGCTACTTTTCCATATAAACACTACAGGTATTTTAATTAAGAAAATCATCACATCCCTCTATAATATAATTTGTACTTTAATCTCTCGGTAAAACCTCGAAGTTGGGTTACACTTTTGTGAGAATCGGGGGCATAAAACTTGTTTTCTCAACAATTCGTCTGAACTATTAGAGAGTTCGGCCGAGCCTTCAAAATTAGTTCAGTAGAACTCATTTTGTCATTTACATTGATGGCGTACTAACGGCGTGGGAAAACATATTTTTTTCCGGAGATTGGAAAACTGGCAACATAAGTTTGGTCTAACTCTTAAAATAGTGTGGATGAACTTTAGTTTATAAATACACCAGCCCAGAGCCGTTAACGAATTTTGGGCTTATTACCGTTTACGTCTACGTCTACATCTTGCTGTTCGGCATTGGCTCTTGCTGTTTGGATTTGCAGGTTGGCTCCAAATTTCTAATTTTCAAGCCCGTGTCTGTGTCTGTGTCTACATCTTACTATTCAGCCTTGGCTCTTGCTATTCAACCTTGGCTCTTATTGTTCAGCCTCAGCTCTTGCTTTTTAGATTTGCAGGTATAAAATCAAAATGTATAATTGAGTTTGCAAGCTTTTGTAAGCTTTCATAAGTTAATATGTTATCTGCAATTTAATATGTTAATATGTTCGGATTTGTAGGTTGGCTCCGAATTTCAAATTTTTAGGCTTGCATCTGCATCTGCGTCTACGTCTTGTTGTTTGACCTCGAATCTTGCTGTTCGGATTTTTAGGATGGCTCAGGATTGTGAAATTTATTTTGTTTGAGGTACAAAATCAAAATGTAACAACGTAATTGAGTTTGTAAGATTTCATAAGTTAACATGTTATCTGTAATTTAATATGTTAATATGTTATCTGTAATTGAATTAAGTTTCATAAGAACTCATAAGTGTAATTAGGCTGAACCTATCTCTATAATTTTAGTAAAAAATTCTGTGTTGGTAATGCGAAAACCTAGTATACATATTATTTTTCCACAATAAATGAGCCAACATGACTTAGTGACTCAGTGAATGAAATAACGAAATGTAGTCAGTAGAAGAAACAATAGCTATAAGGAAAAAATTTAGTTCAACTCTAGCTTATTTTTCATCCAGTAAACATACATCAATAGCAATTCAAGGATCTTGTAAAAATAGTAGACATAAATGTTAACTTATTTTTCATCTAGTAAACATAAATCAGCAACAATTCAAAGATATTGTACAAATAGTATACATACATGTTAACCAACACTGAATGCTAGTATGCATCAATACTAAGAATCCAAATATTATTCCACTTAAAAGTTGTAGTTAGTGACTCAGTGAATGAGATAATGAAATGTAGTCAATAGAAGAAACAATAGCTACAAGAAAAAAATTAAGTCTGACTCCACCTTATTTTTCATCTAGTAAACATACATCAGCAGCAATTCAAATATCTTGTACAAATAGTAGACATAAATGTTAACTTATTTTTCATCCAATAAGCATACATCAGTAGCAATTCAAAGATCTTGTACAAACAATAGACATAAATTTTAACCAACAGTGAATTCTAGTATGCATAAATACTACGAATCCAAATATTAGTCCACTTAAAATTTGTAGTCAGTCGCTCAGTGAATGAGATAATGAAATGTAGTCAATAGAAGAAATAATAGCTATAAGGAAAAAATTTAGTTAAACTCTAGCTTATTTTTCATCTAGTAAACATACATCAACAACAACTCAAATA
>JAXQQM020072822.1:0-93341 GCA_034641835.2 Pinus albicaulis | reverse complement strand
TGGAAACAAGAACTTGACAACTATGAAATCGATCAATTTCAGAGTATCTCATCAAGTGGAAGAACTTACCCACTGAAGATTCTACATGGGAGGATGAAAAATTTATACGGAAGCAATAGTGCTACTCAAGCATTAATGACAACACTTTTTTGAAGGACAGGGGCATGTTAGGTCCCTGTATTACTAGTATAGTCCCTTATGTTGTTAGTGTAACCCCCTTATTGTTATTATTGTACCCTTGTAACCCCCAGATTGTTATTATTGTGCCCTTAAATTATTATTGTTAGGTCGGCTAGGATTACATTGTGGCCCACTAGGATTACATTATGGCCCCATGGACTCCTATATATAGAAAGGAGGGTTTGTAAATTGAATCATCCAAGAATTGTTCATTTATGTAATGTATTGGAGGTTGCCCCCTCGAAGTGGCTCATTTCTAAGGCGTTTATATCTCTTTTCTTCTCTTTTTGAGTTGGTTACACAACAGATACATGCAGATAGGACACCGGATTTCTTCATGGCAGAAAAAGCTGGGGAATTCTTGGCATTTAGGGTTACTTGATGATAAAAGAGAGGATGATTTACGGAAGACACAATATCTTGGATGTCTCTCTCATTTTCCATGAGGTAAATGTGGCTAGTCGAACCAGGTAGTGAAAATCGCTTGGCCATGGCTGTACAGACAACAGAAGCAATCCGTAAAGTAGTGGAGAATGAAAAGGTGGCGACGACATGGCTCAAAGGGGGAAAAATTACAAATGATTTGAAAATGTGATAAAGATCAATTTAAAAGCCGCGCAAACCTGTAATAAATGCCTGAAATGACGTGTAAAAATCCGTTGACAAGGTTTATCGTGGATTACAGCTGTCTTCCACTTTGCCTCATGACGTCATTGTGGAGGCTCCTGTAGTACGGCGGCAAACTTTGGCTAGTCCCCCCGCAATGAATCCACACCGTTGATCGTTGTTTACTCCGCGGTCAAACAGGTCAACTGCGGGGGCACTTGATTCAATAACTCACGAGCTCTTTGTGCCTCTGCATTTTATCATCCGATTATAATCTTCAATACTTGCTACTTCCGCTCGGAGACTTGCTCGACGCTCAAACATGAAAGTATAATATAAATCCAAATAAAATTTAACAATAAACTTAATTTGCATCGAGCTTTTAGAAGCATTTCTTTTTTATGTTACAGTATAAAAAACATTATACTATAGCATATACTTTTTCTGAATTTCAGATTTTTTTTTTTTTTTTTTTCTTTTCAAAATAAAATAGAAAAGGATATGCAGATGATCCACAACACCTCTCACTAGAACTACATCATTGTCAAAGAGGTCTAGAGAACAAATATGCCACTGACTTACAGCAGAGCAGTAAAACTTCCAACAAGGGTCACCCTATCAAATGATTATTCTGCAAAAGGTGGATGAACATAAATGACACTTTACAAGGCTGTCAAAAGTGTTTTCCTACAGGAAAAATTGATAAGGTTAAGGCAAGAATGTTTCAAATAAATGTGGCACATATCAAAAGGCCAAGTTGTTGTTTATACTTGCTACTAGGGTTTTTCTCCCACCAACGGGTTTCTCCTCACTACTTCACAGAAAGACAGGACAGAATATCGGTCAAAGGAAGAAATGGAAAAAATGACAAGTTTGTTGTGTAGGTGTTAAAAGTCATGAAACAGGTTCATTTTCCAAATATAGGTGAGAGGCATAGTTTTAGCTTCTTTGGGAAGTTTATCGATTTGAAAAGAACCTTAAAGGGTTTCCAGCAATGAAAAAGCAATGTTTTTATCAAACTGCCCCCCTACAGGACCACAAGGCCAAAAAGACAATGAGAGAAATAAAGAGGGAAATAAAACCTTATAAAGTGGGTTTTTTGGCATCAAATCATTTTTTCAGAGGAGTATAAAGTCTCCTCAACCTCTTCTACACTTCATTTTCCCCCGCAGACAAGAAGCAAGTTGTTGAGAGAGGTTTTGGAGAGTTTTTGTGCCAATTGGTGAAAATTTGTAGGTGCTATGCACCAAGGCTAGTGCTATGCACAGACGAGGTGGCCGCAGTGTTATTTAACATTGCGCTACGCACTTGGAGCCCGAAACTACGCACATGCATGGGCACTATGCGTAGGCACAGGGGAGGCTCAAGTTCCCACTAAAGGAACCTGGCACTGCTCTCCGATAGGATCAACTGGCCCATCTCCAGCTCGAGTCGACCCAGTGCTACTCTCCTGCAGGCCCAACTAGCCCATCCTGGCCCAAAGTGACCCGGTGCTACGCTACGACATGCCAGGCCGACCCAACCTAAACGTGCAGTCAAGCAAGCGCTACGCATAGATAGAATTTGCCCAGATTTGCTCCAAAAGGGACAAAATCATTTTTTTTTGCCTCCAACTCTTCTGCAAATAGTAAAAAAGGGTTAGTAACTCCTTTTCCTCACTTACCAATTGTTCTTTGCATAATCTAAAAAGGCATATTTTGGCCTAATATAACCAAACCCTAAGCTGCATAAAAACCAATTTTTTGACCTCTTAGGTTAGGGTTTGCAAAGAGAAGGGTTCTATATATATAAATACACTCGTTAACAGTAGACCAACCTCTAAAAAGTTGAACACACTCCTCGGAAGCTTCATCTTAGCCCTCATTTGCACAATTTTGTCCTCACATCACTCATTGCCATCCTTTGACCTAAAGGCCCTCAAACAAGTTTAAAAAGAGGCCTTCTATGTTAAAAATAGTCACCATGTCTGAAGAAGATATTCATACCAATTAGTGATGAAAGTCAAAGACCTACCAAGCATAAGCACAAGGGAGGAAGGGTTAATAGATTTGAACCCTTGGACACCATTCAAATTACCTCCTCTCCAATTATACTTACCTCTTTTCAAGATGTTGGGTGTTATCAATTTTGTGAGAAGGTTAAGCAAGTTCAAATCCATTTAGATTTGACTAGGTTGTTCATCCTCAGTTTGCAAAATCACCAAGTCAACCTAGCAGGAGTGAACTTTGAGCTCTCATCTGAATCCATTGCTAAAGCCACGGGGATACCAAACATTGGTGAGAGATGGTTTAAACAAAATAAGTTGGATTTGAGTTATTATGAGCCCTACCTCAAACCTAGCTGTCAGCAAGGCTGCAAGGCTATCTTCCCCTTCTCCTACCTGCTAGAGAGGTATGCCTTGTTGATGAGACAGATTATCAAATACTTCACCTGTGAGGGGAGGTACTCCAGGGTTTACTCTTATCACATAAGGCTTATGATGCACTTCACCAAGGTTAAGTTACTGAATCTACCATATTACCTATACCAGAGCATTGAAAAAATGGCTTCAGTGGTCAAAAAGAGGAGTTATGCCCACCAAATGCAGAGCCTTTTTTCACCACTCCTTAATCAAAATGATTGTCTTACACTAGCTGGAGTAGCAAGGGATCCCTTGGGAGGTTTTTATTTCTCATGATGTGTTTTCCAATCCCCAAGCCTTCATTCTGAAAAATTTTCCCTCCACTTCACATCCACCTACCTCCACTTCTCCTTCATCTCCAGGTATGCCTTCTCCACAAAGAGATTCACCTCCTATCCCTTCTCCTAATGTAACAAATGAAGGGTCTGACAGTTGTTCTAATGAAGAGAAAACAATGGATAATGAAGAGGAAAAGGATAGTAAAGCAGAAACTGAGGTAGATGAAGAAAACAAAGAAGAGATCAGTACTGGGCAAGAAGATGATGATAGCAGCAATGAATAAGAGGATGTTGACATCATGGAAAAGAGTGAAGAAGATGAGGCAAAGGCAGAAAAAAGTGATGCAAGTGAAGAGCTTAATCAAGAAGGTGAAGGTGTTGAAAATAAAGAAGATAGTGGGGCAGAAACAGAGCTTAATAGTGAAGAAGAGGGTGATGATGACATAGAGGAAGAGGCTGAACATGGTAGCCCTGAAGAGAAAGACAGTGATGAAAAGGAGCAAAACAATGACAGTGATGATGCTCATAAGACAATATCAAATGCAGAAGAGAGTGTTGGTAATGAGCAAGATGACAGCCAAGGGGACTGTGAAAAGAAAAATGAAGATAACAGTCAGCAGGAGGATGAAGAAGACAGCCAAGAGGAAGATGGTTTTGAGCATGATAGTGAGCCCAATCACAGTGAAAAAAGTGCTGAAATGAATGAAGAAGGTGAAAATCAAGAGACAGAGGGAGAGAATGAATAAACTGAAGACCAAGAGCAGATAACTGATGAGGCTGAAACATAATTTGAAAATGAAGGCAGTGACCATAGTAGTGGCACAAAGGAGGCAGTCAATGATGAGAAAGAAAATAGTCATGACAGTCATGATAGCTGTCATGAATGTCATGACACTAATCAGCCTCCAAATGACCAAGGAACTCAAAGTGACAATGCTGAAATTGGCAGAGAAGAAAGCCTTAGTGAAGTACAAATCCAAGATGAGGCATGTGAGGAGGATAGTGGTCAATTCGAGAGCAAATATGTCAGTGAAGAAAATAGTGAGGAAAGCGAGGATGTTGATGAGGTTGAAGGTCAAGAAACTAGTGACCCAATGGAGCATGAAGTCACTCATGAAAGCCATGACAAAGATGAAAAGGTTTGTGATTTCATCAAGGATCAAGGAACCCTCATCACTCCTCTCACATGCACCTGCCACAGAGGCAAAAGAGATGTGTTTGCTGCCTCAAAAAGGAAAAGGGCCATCTCTCCTCTAGCTTTCAAGAAAAAAGACAAAGGCAAGGAAAATATGAACAAAAGTGAGCAACAGGTCAAGGTAAGGAGAAGCAAAAGGATCAAGAGGACTTCATAAGGGCCTCAATTCATTGATTTAGGCAGTGACACTGAAGACAAAGAGATGAACACAAGATTGCTTCTCTTGGAGAAAGATACTCAGCTTCAGGAGTGGGAAAGAGACTTTGAGATGGCACAACGTGTCATCCACTATTACAAAGAGGAGCATAAGCATTTCAAATAGGTGAAGAGAGGCCTTGCCCTACAAAAGAAGATGACAACGCATTATGCAAGGAAGAACATGCCTGCATGTGCCAAAATGAGGAAGGCCCTCATTGAGCTAAAAGACCTAAAAAGGGAAAAAGTGCAAGACAGCCTTGGAATTTTGGTTAAGGCTTCTCAGCAGGTGTCCAAGACCTCTTTAGGGACCTCTCCACAAATTTTGAGGCAAATTGGACAACTTTTTGTTTTTTCCAAATTTTGACCCCTCTGAGCGCAGCACCCTAGGTGTTACGCACAAAATTTCTGCATCATCAGCTCTCAAATTTTGCATTTTTGGATTTCTCACATCACCAACAGTCTTCTCACCAATTTTTAGATCATTTGGAGCATTTTTACCCCCTCAAAAGGTCCAAAAACATCAAAAATTTCACCTTTCTACCTCATTTTCAGACCAGGCGCTGTGCACAGAGCAGTGTTAGGATATTTGATTTTTGGACCAGAAATGGAATCCACTCAGCACAACTCAAGAATTTATGGAATGTAGACTCATTAGACTTTCCAACGGGCCATCACGGAGCCAAATCTGGTGTCGGGAATGGGTCCAAAGCTTAGCTGCAAGATACCCCCTTTTCTGCTGAAGTGGCGCTACGCACAGAGGTTGCCTAGTGTGTTTTGGACCAAAAGTCAACAAAACACACTCATATATACCAAATAGATATTTTTTATTTTTTTGTGGCAAATTAAGCTCGAATTAGGTGAAAATAGTTATTTTATCATTTATTTCTTGGGATATTATGTGCCATGGGCCTTGCATGGTCTCTTGGCCATAAATGATATTTATGACTATATTTGACATTTTCCTACCACATTTAGGGTTTTAGTCCTCATTTGCTCCATAAATAGGGCATGAGGCCCCTATTTATTTTGTTGGAATTTGATGAGCTTGAAGAGAAATATACATGGTTTCATGAGCTTGGAGAAGAAATTGGTTTTGTGAAGTGGATGAATGGCTTGTTTTCTTGGATGATGGAGAAGCTTGTTTGTTGGATTCCATATCTTGGTGAATGGTGATGTTTTCCTAACTTGTCTATTGTTTCCTTTGTTATCATTATGTTTCATTTTTTTTAGATGCTATTAAACATAAAATTATAGGTTGAGACATGTTCTTTGAGGCACCTCAATCCTCCTGTTTGTTATAGCCTTTATGTTTTCTGTTTTGGCCATCTTAAGGAATTCTTTACTTCTCCTTAAGTCCACCAAAATTTTTTTTTTGTTTCATGTGTGGTTAGTATGCTAGCTAAAAAGTAAGATTCATGGTATGCCCTTCTTATTTGAAGTTCTCAAAACCCTATCTTGAATCCTTTCTGTGGAATATTGATTGATTAGGTTAAGATAAAGAGGTATTGTTTGATCTTGCCCTTTGTCCATGCTTGTCAACTTATTTCAGAGTTCCCAATAGCTTGAAATATGATGTTTAGGAGTTCTCTCTTCATAAATTAGGTTATTTGTTTAAATCTTGTATGTGTTCCCAAAATCTGAAGGTGAATTTCTAAATTTAGGAGTTCTAATTCTTCTATGTTTCACTGGAATGTTCATCTTATATGTTTCTCAGTTTGAGTATTGTTTATAGAGATCAATGGTTTGCCCTACCTCATGAGTTATGCTTCAGACTATATATGTGTAAGACCTCTTAGTTTTTTCCCCAACTTGATTTTCATTACACCATCATACATCACTTTAAGGATCCATTAACCTTGCTAAATCGGCCTTGCAATACACTCTGTTTCATCGTTTAGACACTCTTGACTTTCACTTGACTCCATAGCCCAATGGCTTTTACATAGTCTCACTCCACCTATTTAATTTTACCATCTTTCCCAACCAAAAGAATCAACAAACCCTACACCTAACAACTAGCCTAAAATCAAAACCCTAGAGCAAAAAGTACACATCCTTTGCACCCAATAGAGAGATCACTCTCTGAGTCCAGGAAGGCTAGGTCGTCAGACTCCAAAGCTTGGTTCCATGTTACCCTGTCGTTTGGTCTACCAATCTGCAAAATCACGAGACCCTAACATATGGGATCCCTGTTGTATGGTGTTTAGTTTTAGTTTCTCCTTTTGTGCTCATATATTAGAATGTTTTGTTTATTTCATCCATCATTTCATTTCTATTAAGTGAATGTTTTCAAGTTTGATGAACATAATCCATAATTTTATGCTCTGTTTTAGGTAGACATTCACAGCTTGTAATTTCTTTAGTTTAGAAAGAACCCATGATTTCACCATGCTCTTTCTAACTCCTCACATGTATTGATCAACCCACCCATTGAAATCCTAAAGTGCTAAATCACTATGCCTACCTTGCCCCATAGAAAACCCTGCAAATTTTGAAAAAGATCTCGCTGAATTGGAGACCCCAATACAGTCCCAGGATATGGATTGTCAAGTCCCATTCTTTGGGAACATTTTCCTGTAGAAGGAAAGAAAGGTAAGGCTACCCTTGGATGTTTGCATTGACAGTTTGCAGCTGGAGGCATGTATTGAGGAGTTGGGGCAGCAGACAAAGTCTGGTTTCTATGATCCCGTTGCAACATATATGAAATATTTTTTTAATTTAAATGATAGACCATATTATCTTTTACAAAGTCGGAGACATTGTGTGCATGTATGGCTGTCAGAATTCCCAATTGTGTTCTGGTTCAAGAACTGCCAAGCATCATTATTGTTACAATTGCTTGATTAGCTAATCTGGCATTACATCATCACTTGATCTAGTAATTTTGTAGCAAAGTAGGGTAGATATGTACATAAATAAGTTTCCTAAGGCATAATTTCAGTTTTCGGCATTAGTTTCAGTTTCCTAGTGTATAGGTTGCAGTATGTGTGTATTTTAGGTTGATATAAGCAGTTCAGGTTTGCAGTTGTTTGTGACCGTATTGGCCCAAAGGTTAGGCACTTGGTCTACGGTGTTCTTGAAACCTCCAAGGAGCTGCAATCCCCAATAAGGCCAATGTTAGTGTCAGTATTTGTATACTTCCAACATGGATCAAAACACATTTTTCATGTGCATCTTAGGTGCCCCACTCTGAAATTTTCAATCATTCCATTAGTTCATAATAATAAAATTGTTCCACTGGTGGTTTTCCTTGTCAAGTGTCCCATTTTCCTTCACAATTATATGCATGCTAACCCTCCTCCATGTCTTCATCATGTTGAAAACAAATCTACTCTCATTCCATTTTTAGTCAAAGTAACTCATTGAGTTAGTTTCTTTCATTTCTCATTAGGTCACTAGGGTTTCATTAGGCCAAATCATTGCATTGTCTCATTTTCAATAAAGGGAAGAAAAAGGTGTGAGAGTTATTCCAATAATGTCTCTTTGCCATGTAAAGATGATCTCCAAGATGGTTTCCAAAGTTGTAATTTGATTTCAAGTGTGAGTTTCATTCCAAGATGTAATTTTATTTTTATTCATGTAATTTTATGTCAGTTCAAATGTAATAAGTACCCAGTCTCCCAAGGCTGCCAACTTAGAGTTCCATATGCCAACACATCAAGTGTCAAATACAAAAGGTGTCTACTTTAGCAATTGATCAAATTTCAAAGGGATTTGTCTATCTCCAAGGGTGCCTAAGTCATCATTTTCCACAAGCACTAAACCCTAATTTCCTCTCCCATTGAGCTAGGGTTTGCTATGGAATCAGAGACATATGAGTAGAGGAGGCATAAGGTAGATCATATCAGTAAGTATGAGGTCATTCCAAACTCATAAACATCATTTATCCATCATTTTCCAGGAAATCATTCCAAGAGTCAAGTCATTTGCCACTCGTAGGGCCAGTTTCTCTTAAAAATATGTTTCCGACCAAAAAAAGAAGAATTTTACAAAAGTGAGAGCTTTTTTTTTCCATAATAGACCAAGGAAGAAAAACCTCCTTCATTTTTTACACATGTATCATGGTTTTTGAGAAATGTCAAAAATACAAGTGCTACAAGAGGTTTGCTGCATTTCTGGAGTGACCTTGGGAAAATCACGTTTTATCCTAGTTGGAGTGTCCAAATTACTTTTGTGATGAGTCAAATGATAACTAGATAGAGAGATATTTCCAATGAGTTATCATGAGCTCAATTTGGAGTTGAGGAAGACCTCCAAAAGTTTCCTGGAACATCACTCTGCATTTTTGCACCCTCATTCTGCACTTTCTGAGCAGTCTTGGGAAAATCCACTTTTGACAAGGAAAATAAAATTCAGACAGAAAACCAAATGTATATTTGGAAATCATACTTTAAGGGATTTCCAAGGAGCTATCCTAGGCCCAATTTAGACACCGGGAAGGCAGTCAAAAACAGCCTGCAAGTTGGGGGTAAAATGGTGCTACGCTTAGAGCCTTGGCGTCGCGCATAGAGCTCTAGCGCTGCGCATAGAGCCTTGGCACTACACACTCTTTTGGGACATAAAATGGACAAAAGGAAGACATAATTGTGTTTATAATGATGAGGACATACCCCCTGTACTTTTTCTAAGCATTTGGAGCAAAACTGTTCAGGTAAAAGGGACAAAAACACCCAAAAATTCTTGTTTCTGCCTCTTTTTTAGGGTGGCACTGCGCATAGAGGAAGTGTTGGGAGATTTCACTTTTGTGGGGTTAAATCAGCTCCAAATCAGAAACCACAAGACGATATGGAAATTATACAAGACACGATTTCCAATTAGCTATCATGATCTCAATTTGGACACTGGGAAGTCAGTCAAAAGTGACCTGCAAGAAGAGTTATTTTTCCTCCTTGGCGCTGCGCATAGGACAAATTCTGCCTATTTTGAAGTTTTCTCAGTTTGTCACGTGATTTTTGAGTTTTACCTTACTATTTGGGGTTTTCACTGATGTAATTGATAAATATGAATGTAATTATGATGAGGATTAGTTTACTATGGGTAGATTCATTAGCTAGAGTCAACTGAATCAATTTCCTCTCTTTTAGAGGCAAGTTGTTGGGTCTTCCTAGTCTTCAAATTCTTGTTCAGCATTTGGTGGAAACTGATCCTCATCTCATGGATTCGACCCCCTTAGGCTAGGATGAGTTTTTTTGAGGTCTATATATTCTTCTTCTTTCTCATTAGTAAGGGTTGGAGTCAGTTGGATGCTTGACTTTTGCAGAGACATACTTTGTATCAGTTCTGAGCAAGAATATTAATCAAATTTGTAGATATTTTTATGGGATCCCTGTGGTATGGTGTTTAGTTTACATTTCTCCTTTTTTGCTCATATTTTAGAATGTTTTTTTTTATTTCATCCATCATTTCATTGCTATTAAGTGAATTTTTCAAGTTTGATGAACATAATCCATAATTTTATGCTCTGTTTTGGGTAGACATTCACAACTTGTAATTTCTGCAGTTTAGAAAGAACCCATGATTTCACCGTGCTCTTTCTAACTCCTCACTTGTCTTGATCATCCAACTCATTGAAATCCTAAAGTGCTAAATCACTATGCCTACCTTGCCCCATAGAACACCCTGCAAATTTTGACCAAATTTCCCTTGCCCTGACTGTTGTTCTCCTTATGATATAGCAAAACCCTATACAATAAAATCAAAACCCTAAGCTACTATACCTAGCCTAATATCTTCTTTACTCAGCCATATTGGTTTTGATCCTTACAGATAGAGCCCTCTCCTTGCCTAGTAGGGCTAGCTACTTGGCTAAGCATGGTTTGTGGTTACCTCAGAATCACCTTCTTCAGCTTGAGGTTCAATCTGAGTGATAACATTACCAACAAAAAATGGTGATATAAATGATTGTACTCATGAAATATTCAACATATAAATGGTATATGCTCATAGTTGAGTGTCTTCTTCCACAACTCATCTTGAAAGTAGATATCTATTGATTTCGGAAGGGGTCAAATATGTTCATGTAATGTTCCACAACATAATGAATGGATTCATGTGCTTTAAATTTCCCTTTACTGGGTGTTTTACCATATTCAATGAAGGATTGCGCTATGCCACTACCATAGGAAGCACACCACTGCAATAAAATTATGATACCAAACAACGCATAATGATGAACCAATGCACAGTGATGAACCAATGATCCAACTCGACATAAACGCAGATGATAGGGGTAGCATTCCAATGAACCAAGGGAAAAAGTAGAGAGAACGCAGTGGGAATGGAGGGGATATCAGGAAACAATATAGGGAGGAACGCTGAAGAAAGAGAAGAAATTGAGGGACAAAATCAAGCATGCTGACGGTAGAGCTCAGGCCCGGACAACTTTGGGATAGAGCTGCAAGAATTGGTTCCCCAAACTCTGCCCCCAATTTAGTTGACCTTGCTTAGCTTGAAAATTTTGAATTTTCATTGATGATTTATTTTCCTCTTGCTAGAATGCAAAAGGAAGATGAATTTCATCTTTTTCCTCCATAATTTCCACATTCGATATCTATTGCAGCTATTCATCTATGCTCATCTGGAATCACCACAATTTGTACTTTTTTTTTGCAATGGATTCTTTATGTTGATCTCCACAGGATTTCTCCTCCTCAAAAAACATATCCTAGTTGTAAGCATGGTTGTGGTATGTTGATGTTTAGATGAAAACTACAACTTTTAACCCTTCATCTGTTATGGGTTACCTTGATATTAAAAACGGTGTATTGATACTCCTTCTGAATAGCCAATAAAGGGTCAAGGAAATTGACCAATATGTTGTCAAGTTTTATCTTATCCACCTTAGACACATGCATGCATGTTTCACACTTCATAAATCTAAGACATGGAAGAGAGGGATTCTTTCCACTTCGACTTCCTCTAGTGTCATGTCACCCAAAATTAAACTTGGTGACATATTATTCAAATAATTATTTGCAACAACTTCTTCAGCTCAAATCCTTTTCTTAAGCTAGGTTGTCAGGTTTTGTCTTATCCACTTTTGTAATATTCCTAAATTTTCACATGATATTTGGAATATTGGAGTTCTTAATTTCCATAATCAATTAAGTAAATAAAAGGGTGGAGGGACCCACGAACCCCAAAGATAAATAAAATCCACTTTTGATGTGTGTATGTGGATATTTGAGATCTAGATCTACATAATGGAGTAGTGGAGCAACTACTTAATGTGAAAGGAGTGGAGATCATGTCTCATTAATGAGAAAGATCATGGAGGTTGAAGCAGTCAACTAAGATCTTGGAAGGAATAAAATGTAATATCATAGAGCATTTATGATGCGATAATGGAGGAAGTGGTGCATTAATGCACACATGATGGAGAGGGTGATAAGTGCATTCACACATGATGGAGATCATGAAGAGACAACGCAGTCAACATGGAAACCTATGTCCACATGTAAAACATAGTTATGAGGTGGGCCAAGTCATGAGAAGGTTCACAAACTATATAATGAATATGAAGGCAACATAGAAGGCATGTTTGAGATTATTATTGATGTATGATCTTTTTATATCTGGAATTTTCATTTGACATTCCATGCTTTCTTTGGTTGTTTAGCTAATATTGCAAGTGATGTTTAGCACTCGGTGTTCCTGGTCGGGAATCCCACCTCTGTAATTGAGTAGATCTTGAACGAGTATTGTACTTCATTCATCATCAGGCATTGGTGCCATATTGTTCCTACGTTTTGCATAGCAACCATATTTAGAAATTGCACATTTCTGAAGATCAGTTTGAGAGGAGGAGGTTGTCCTTCAATATTTCAGTTGAGGAACTGGTGAAGGATTCATCCTATCACCTTGAGCTTCAAGATCAGCCTTCCAATGCTTCAAATCTATATCAGGCATCAGGCCATCTATTATTCATCTCCCAGCAACAGCAATCCCTTCAGGAATTGTGCAGTCCATTCTTGTAGATCCAATGAAGAAGGGAATTTTCTATAATTTCAGCTAGTAATCTAGTGGAGGACCATTCCTTCACATTGTGTACATTTTTTCCATCATTTCTAAGCTGCATTGCACATCTTAGCAGTAGGCTAGAGAGCCTCCTTCCTTTATAATGCAGTTTTTATGAGCAGTTTTGTAGTAGCAGCTGCAATCTTCAGAGGAGGATTGTGGAGCTAGATCTTGAGCTTCTAACTTGAGGATCTAGTGAAGGGATCAACCCTTCAAGATTAGATCTAATCTTGTGACATATTGCAACCATCTATTTGTCAGATCCAACTTCATATATGCATACCCAGCAGTTGTATAGTGAAATTCCAAGAGAGTGATTCTCTTAAATTGACAGATCTGAGAAATCCTTGCTAGGTTATCTTGGGTTACCAACATAGAGCCCAGATCTAGAATCTTGGCATCATCAGAGCTCCATATCTCCATAGATCTGCATTTCCCTTTTTAGCCTGCAATCATACATTCATTATCTATTGAAGGGACAACGCAGTATTTGCTTCCAGCAACTCTCCAGTTAGGCAATGCCTACTTTGGCATATTTTCAGGGTCATTCTAGGCCATCTCTTTGACTATATTACCTCATATTTTGTACACTGTTGTAACTAAATCTTCTCCTATGAATAAAATGGCTCAGCTTATCAGTATATTCTTATGTTGTCTTTAGATTTATTGTTTACTTAGTTGCAATTCTTATATTGTGTTTCAGTGTTACTGCATTCTCCCTTTTGGGATATTACAATGGTATCAGAGCATGATATTTGGCTCAGCTTGTGGACATTTTGACAACATAAGAAAAACAGATAGTAAAGAACTACTATGGAGGGTTTAAGTTTTTCCTCATATTCCTTTATATCTATGAAGGATCTCTCTAAGGAGATCAATGAAACAAGAAGAGAAAGGCAAAGAGAAACCTCAAGAAGGTTTCGAGATGAAGGAGGTCCGAGCACTTCTTTTCAGCAACAAAGAAGACCGGAGAAGCAAAAAGATTCACATTGTTCCACTAGATCCACTTTCTTTGAGAAACAGGACTCGTATAAATATGATGAAGGCTTGGGGCATGAGACCCTAAGTTAATATCTGTCTGAATACAAGTCACAACCTAGAGCATTGAAGGAGAATCTCTCTCTCCAACAATTTCTGCAACTCAAAGAAGAGAGGAGATCCAGAAGCAGTAATAGAAGAAAGAGGCATAGATTCTTCTTGCCTACATTTGATGGATATTCCAAAAGCACATTTAGGGCTTGGAGGGAATAATTATTCACATTCTTTCTGAAATATCCTATATCAGAAAGAGAGGTTGTTTATTTTGCAGCGCTGCACCTAGAGGGTGAAGCAAAAGTTTGGTGGTTCAGTCACTTGTCACACATGGAAGTGTCTGCTTATGCAGATTTTATGCAAATACTGAAGAAAATATATGGTAGAAAGAAACTAGAGACATCTCATATAATGACATCTCCCATCATCAAGGGAATAGTACATGAATATTCAAGAGAATATGCTCTCATTATCACTCAAGAGGAGAAGCCTCTACCACCACCAGCCGTAGATGTGCTTACATAAAGAGGAGGATCATTTGCATCTTGGAAAAATGGTCTTGAGTTCTTGAAATTTGGAGCCCCATGCATTACTGATGAGATTCATGAGGAGGAGGAGACAGATACCAGTGCTGGTACACTTGTAAAATTGGAACCATCACTCTTACCAGCAGTTGGAGAGATCATTGCACTGGGAGAGGAAACTCTTATGATCTTGCAAGATGTTTCTGAGTATCAGTTGATCCAAGGTATGCATACACTTTCATCTCATATTGTTTCAGTACCTCTTATTGAAAATTATGGGGACATTCCATCTGGGCTAATGCATGACCAAGGGTTAGAACAACATGCTCTTTTGGAGAAGCAACATATCAATGCGTAGAGGACCCTTGATTTAATCAAAAAAGAGCTGAAGAATCATCCTAGTTTTTCATTGATGAAATAAATTCAACCCTTTGAGTTGAAGTGTAGAATTTTAAGAGATGGGATGAGTATGATCCTATTTACAATGGCTGGCTATGAGTTCAGCATTATGCCTTGCTTTGAGACAACACATGTATTATCTTGCAGATCTACAACGATGTTAATCAGCAGCAGTGAGAAGAAGAGGACCCATTCCTTATGGGAGAAATCATATGGCAACTTCATTCATGAATAAATGGAGGAACAGATGATAGATGGTAGAAATATTGACATGAGGAATATTTTCTCCTTTCTAGATGACACTCTCTCAATGAGCATCTCACAGCTCAAAGAGAAAATTCTACCTGCAGCAGATCCAGAACCTTATTGGTTTTGGAGGGCCATTGATGAGAAGAAGATCTCATGGAGAGATCTCATTGGAGGTGCACTTCAACATATCATGGAGTGAAAAGTTATTCATCAGTTTGAGGTGGATGGTATTCTACAATGGGAGGATACCATGTTTTTGAAAAATGAGATCCATCACCCTCATTGGGATGAATGGTTGATGATATGGAGCAAGGGGTTGCCAAACCACTTGCATATCTATGATACAGGGCAAAAACAAGCATGGTTGCGCTGGTTTCTCTTGGGTGAGTATGGTTACTACCCAATGGGTCATATTTTTCTAATTCATGCCTTGCACATCACTGGAAGAATGGACAAGAAAAAGGCATGGTTACTTTGGTTGTTGATGAGAGAGTTTGGACATCTCATGATATATCTTATGTCCATGTATTTACTCTTGTTTGGGATATGTCTCATGTATTTACATGTATTTACATGTATTTCTGTTTGGGATGTATCTCATGTTCATGTATGTACTTGGGTTTGGGAGAAAACATAACTCTCACATGATAAGGGAGCTTGTTTGTATTATGTTGATGAGACATCTCACATGTCCATTACTGTATTTTTGCTCCATGACTTTCATAATGATGATGTAAGGAGGTAGCAAGAATCCTTGTTGATAGGGTTACTATTGGGAGAGTATGGACTGAATTCTTCCCATACATTGCATAACATTGTTGGAGGATGGCAACAAGAGGCCTTACAGCGTTGGTTTCTGTTGGGGTATTATGGTCATTGTACATGGTATAATGATGATGCGGCATGGCAACAAGAGGCATTGTTGTGGTGGCTTCTGTTGAGAGAGTATGGCTCTCACATTTATATTGATGCAGATTTGGCATGGCAACAAGAAGCATTGTTGGGGTGGCTTCTTTTGAGAGAGTATGGATCTCTTGTTTTTTTTCATGATGATCTAGCATGGCAGCAGAAGGCTTTGTTGCATTGGTTGTTATTAGGAGAATATGTTTTGACATTTTTTATGTTTTCCCATATGTCTCTACTTCTTGTTTTTCACTATAATGATGTGATGTTTGATTCCTACATGGCCAACAGGGCTAATGATGAGGGCATTGATAGATGTAATCTACTCTATGTATCATGGGTTGGAGAGATAGTTCATGAGTTGGGAATTTCCACTTTTGGAATGCACCACTTCATCTTATGTGTCTCATGTGTAGAGAAGATATTTGGTCATCATATGGTTGCCACTTGGAGATTCATTGATGAGGAAGGGTATCTAACTTTTCAATTGGAGGCCATTCTAGACATTCTAGAGAGGTAGCTTTGGAGCTGGACATGCATGACACATTTTGACAGATGGGAAGGCCTTCCACATGAGGATGCCATTTGGAGGAAAGATTTTTGCTGTAGCATCCACTTTTGCAGTTTCTTGAGGACAAGCAACATTTTTCCAGGGAGGACTGTCATATTCCTAATTTTTCACATGATATTTGGAATATTAGAGTTCTTAATTTCCATAATTAATTAAGTAAATAAAAGGGTGGGGGGACCCAAAAACCCCAAAGATAAATAAAATCCACTTTTGATGTGTGTATGTGGATATTTCAGATCTAGATATACATAATGGAGTAGTGGAGCATCTACTTAATGTGAAAGGAGCTGAGATCATGTCTCATTAATGAGAAAAATCATGGAGGCTGAAGAAGACAACTAAGATATTGAAAGGAATCAAATTTAAGATCGTAGAGCATTTATGATGAGATGATGGAGGCAGTGGTGCATTAATGCACACATGATGAAGAGGGTGATAAGTACATTCACACATAATGGAGATCACGAAGAGACACTGCAATCAACATGGAGACCTATGTCCACATGTATAGCGCAGTGATGAGGTGGGACAAGGCATGAGAAGGAAACATAGAAGGCATGTTTGAGATTATTATTGATGTATGATCTATTTAGATCTGGAATTGTCATTTGACATTCCATGCTTTCTTTGGTTGTTTAGCTAAGATTGCAAGTGTTGTTTAGCACTAGGTGTTCCTGGTCGGGAATCCCACCTCTTTCATTGAGTAGCTCTTGAAAGAGTATTGTAATTCATTCATCATCAGGCATTGGTGCCATATTGTTCCTACTTTCTGCAGAACAACCATATTCAGAAATTGCACATTTCTGAAGATCAGTTTGAGAGGAGAAGGCTATCCTTCAATATTTCAGTTGAGGAACTGGTGAAGGATTCATCCTATCACCTTGAGCTTCAAGATCAGCCTTCCAGTGCCTCAGATCTATCAGGCCATCTATTATTCATCTCCCATCAGTAGCAATCCCTTCAAGAATTGCACAGTCCATTCTTGTAGATCCAAGGGATAAGGGAAGTTTCTAGCATTTCAGCTAGTAATCCACTGGAGGACAATTCCTTCACATTGTATACATTATTTCCATCATTTCTAAGCTACATTGCACATATTAGCAGCATGCTAGAGAGTCTCCTTCCTTTATAGTGCAGTTTTTTTGAGCAATTGTGTAGCAGCAATGGCAATCTTCAAAGGAGGATTGAGGAGCTAGATCTTGAACTTCTAGCTTGAGGATCTAGTGAAGGGATCAACCCTTCAAGCTTAGATATGATCTTGTGACATATTTCAGCCATCTATCTATCAGATCCAACTTCAGATCTGCATACCCAGTAGTTGTATAGTGAAACCCGAAGAGGGTGATTCTCTTAGATTGACAGATTTGAGAAATCCTTTCTGGGTTATCTTGGGTTACCATCATAGAGCCTAGATCTAGAATCTTGGCATCATCGGAGCTCCAAATTTCCATAGATCTACATTTTCCTTTTCAGCCTACAATCATACATTCATTATCTGCTGAAGGGACAATGCAGTATTTGATTCCAGTAGCTCTCCAATTACGCAATGTCTACTTTGGCATCTTTTCAGGGTCATTCTAGGCCATCTCTTTGGCTAGATTACCTCATATTTTGTAAACTGTTGTAACTGAATCTTCACCTATGAATAAAATGGCTCATCTTCTCTATATATTCTAATGTTGTCTTTAGATTTATTTTTTACATAGTTGCAGCTCTTATATTTTGTTTCAGTATTATTACATTCTCCCTTTTGGGATATTACAACTTTAGCCACATACATGCATGTTTCACACTTCAAAAACCTAAGATGTGCAAGAGAGGGTTTATTTCCACTCTAACTTCCTCTAGTTTCATGTCACCCAAAATTTAACTTGGTGAAATATTAATCAAATAATTAGTTGTAGCAACAACTTCAACTCAAAATCCTTTGCTTAAACTAAATTCTCTCTCATGCTTCATGCATTTTTTATCAAGCTCTGATTTGGTCTCTTAGCATGGCCATATTGCTCGAGACCATGTGGATTTTTCTTCAAGCATGCAATTCCCCAAGATTTCTAAAATGCCTCAATTTCTTAGGAGCAATACTTATCACCATTGTTAAGTTTTAATCTTGTTCCATACCAGTAGCAGAGATTTTAATTGTAATTGTTGACTTTTAAAGGGATACTGCATCCTAGAATATCTGGTATGCCCAGCATAGAAAACATGTTCTCATCGTTGATAGTTTTTCATTAATTTTGTCATGAAAAATATTATGTTTTACAAGCCTGAAATGATAATCTAATATGGTTTTCTTATCTGCACTTTTTTCTGCAAGAAATGCAGTGCTACAATTACACTTGAATAGTCATGTGAGTGATTCATTCTTTGACTATTAGCAAACCTCCATCTACTATTGTAACACACATTGGGGATGCTTTCATTGGTGTAGGTTTTGTTGGATCTTGGTGCTAGTGTTAAGCATGTAATTTATACAGAAACTATTCTTATGTTTATGTAGAGGGTGTAAAACTTTCTTATGTTTATTTGATACCATCATAACATTTCATTTATTTCCAATGCTATTTACCTTGGTTTATTTGATACCCTCATAACATTTCATGTATTTCCAATGCATTAATTGATTGGATGTGATACTCCTCGGGCCCTGTTCTAGGGCGAAGAGAGCAGGGGTAGAATTTATGGCGGGGATCAAATCCTCCGACCTTAAAACATTTTTCATGAAACCCTTGGCATTATTTATGACATTTACCATTACCGTCACTCCAAGTGCTTAACTGTTTCACAGAGAAACCTATTCTTGTTTCTGGTGTGTTAGTGATGCTACAAGAGCATTCTGCGTTAACTGGTTTTCAAGGTGCTTCCACTCATCATGAAATATGAAGTTTAGGTACCTCCTTTCCTTTAATATTACCACAGAGAAACATTGATATATTTCTGTTGGCTACTCTATATAATTCTTTCACTATATACATTGCTAGGTAAATTTTTTTGCCTGTTTAGTGTAAGGGTTTACTAATGGGTCTGGCTCAAAGACCAAATGTCCCAGCGAGGTCTTTTTATTAATTCATGTAACACATTTTTTATACATGTTCTTACTCACATTTTATGATGATTGAACATGGTGTTAATATTTTCTCGTTTTTTTTAAGAAGGGTTTCTTAAGAAAAGAAGCTTCACTGGAGCTCTTTTTTATGCCTCCAACTCATTTCCCGTCTACATAATGGTAAGGGTTAGGTTACCTAATAACCCCCCTCAGCAACATTTTTATACAATTTCCCTTTTCGTTCCTTTCTTTCCAGAGTCTATTACTATATTTAATGACATAAATTTATTCTATTGCGGCAGGCTTATGGCTGTAGTCTCCTAGTTTTCACTCAACCCGGAAAGGTAACAAATATGCCCCTTTGGTCAAACGTTTTTCTTTTCCTTGGGTTTGAAAATATGAATGGAATAACTGAACTAATCCCCCTCTGGGGTTCTCTCATTTCTTACAGGTTTGGTTTGTTCCAAAATTTTATGTATTTTGTTTCTTGGCTCACCAAAATAAGTCATGGCACGACTGACTAATGTCTTCCTTCTAGGTCGGTTTCCAGTTAGCTATTCGTGCTTTTCCATGTCGAGTTTATAATTTTTTCCCTTAGTAGTTTATTATGTTATTTTCCAACGATCTAGTTGTATACAATATTCAACTTTAAAATCTCATTTTATTTTACTCTATTCTACCTTAATTACCTAGACCAATTTCCATAAGAAAATACAATACAACTAGTTTGTATAGTCCCAATTAGTATATGGAGGCAGTTTCAGGACTTGATTTCTTGGGAAATTAACTCGGCTTGTGTGGGATATTGAATCAACCCCTCGATAGATTGATGGAGAGATACAAATTACACCATACTATCAATGGTCATGACTTGTTCACAAATTTTATTAAGAACAAGTCCCATCATTAGAATTTATAAAGGATACTATCATCAATAATTTTTCAAAAATGGCACAACTTCCTCAAATTGGAAGAGTGTCATTTCAATACTTATTCTTATGCTAACTATATGCATGAATATATGATGATTCCAATACTGATATTCCTACAAATATGTTTTCATGCCAAATTTGCATAGGTATCCATCCCTCTGGCTAGGTATTCCCATTTTCACTGGTGGACTGATATTTCCTTTTGAGAATTCAACTTTCACTTGAGTGAAATTTCAAAGTAGTTCAAGGACCTATTCAAGAGTCAAGAACTTGACACTCTTTTACATGAATTGCGATGAATGTCTCTTAGTATTATCCTTATGCTGATAAGACACCTGAATATTTTCTCCTTTCAAATTTGGCCCACAAACTAGGGCTTTTAACAAGCACAAGAAATTTTTTCTCCAAAAATCTAATTCTCCTTCAATAGATGAGGCTCACTAGTTTTTATGTTAAGGTGTCAAAACGTGTGTGATAAAGAGACTGCTACAAGCCTTCTTAAAGTACTGAGAATGTTTCCTTGATTAGTTCTTCTTTAATTAGTGAAGTAGGCCTTTCAAATTGTCCTGTTATGCATAGAAACCCTTTTATCTTTCAAAGTCAGCTCCTAGTTCAATGTTAGGGCTTGGATCTCTTAATAAAAGGCCAGCCTGGGATCAAACAACTAAATACACAAGTTATTCAATAAATCAAAATATTATTTGTCGTATGTGATTTGTAACAATTGAAAATAAAGATTATTCGATTTCTCAAGTTATTCATCCATGTAGTCTCTATCGATATTGTTAGTGAAATTATCAATGGCTTCTCTGTAAGATTTCATCATAGATATTGTTAATGCTTATTGTCATAAATAGGTTAGCCTATCTTCTCTATAAGATTATAATACAAAACTCCACAATAATTTTCATCTTACTTAGGTTAGTATAACTTCTCCACAAGTGTGCCATACATAAATATTCAGTGATTTTAATCATAATGTAAATAGTAGATGAGATCATAACATATCATGCAACTTCCTTTTCATTTAAACACAGATACATATCTACTATGAAATCTAACACTAAAACACTTATCTCAATACCGCAAGACTGATCTGGTCCACCCAACCAATGGGAAAAGGTGATGACGTCCTCTTCCCACCCCTGAGCTCCTCACTGAGTAGTAGACCGTAGTCTTAGGCAACCATAGAGTTAGGCATCTAGATCGCTTTCCAGGCTGTGCTCTTAAGCATGTATTGCTTTCCATTGGCACCTTCCCAACTCGAGATACTCTTAAGCAGCATCCTGCTTGCATTCAGAACTCTTTTTCCTGTTCCAAATGGGTATCTACTATAAGCTTCCATTTTCTCTTTGCTTCTAAAGGCTAGATTAAATTTCCCGGTAAATATACCATTGAGAAGCAACGAGTGTGAAAGAGCTTGTTGAAGAGAAGCACAACAATTGTACTCCATGAAATTATTAGGAGCATACACATTGATAATCTAAATGGTTGATTCTGTCTGAAGCAATGTTGCATAACTATTTTGAGTAGGTTTTGTAGGATGGCAAGAGCTCCTCAGAGACAAGGGGCTTCCTTTTGTACAAACTCTTCCCTCTTCCAAATGGAGGTTTTATATTTATTTTTTCAGAACTCGACATATTTAATTTATTTTACTGAATGAGAACTATTACAAGATTTTCCTTCTTTATTAGTACTCTTAAACTGCTTATTATTTAAGGGTTTCCCAATGCTTTTCAGTTCAAATATTAAACCTTGATCATTTGGAGGGTTCCTGTAATTTTATCTATATCAAAAACTTGGCTTATTGTTGATAGCTTAGCCATGGCTCTATTCTTTGTTTCTTCTTGTTTTCTTTACTCTTTATTGTGCTTATGTATGATCCATCTTCTTAGTTTGAGTCATGAGTGTTATCTTCTTTCATGGAGGGAGGGAGCTAATCTTGCTTCAAGTCTAGGGGAATTGCCACAAAAGGGAGGGGAATGAATGTCCCAGAGATTGTACAGGCCCTTCTTGCCCTAAATTTTTTTGCTTTGGGCATATTAATTTTGTAGATGATCATAAAACAAGGTACATAAATTCGCAATTCCAACAACAAATAAATGAACTACAACAACACATTAACAAAATTAAAAAAATGCTCACAAAAGAGAGATTGAAGATATTAATAAAAAAATTGTCAAGTGAAGTTGATACAAATCTTCATTTGAGAAATCATAATAAATCTATACTAATGGAAATAAATAAGATAGAGAAAGAGAGAAGGCACAACAAATATCCAAAAACAAGGGTAAAAGAATTGACACCTACACAATTGATGTGGAAAAACCTAATGTTGTTATCAATGAAGTTGTACCAGTGAAAGAGATTACAAAAGTTGAAACTCAAGTACATATTCTTGGAATAAATAATAATTATCTAATATGGATTAATTTATATATTTCATGATGTTCTTGTGAAGTGAACTGTTAGGTTCACTTCACCAACAATCTCATAGCAGAAACAGAGGTGGTTCTAAACAAAATACAAATTACACTTATCAAACTCAAGAACTAAGAGAAACAACAATAACATCAAACAAAACCAATTGAACCCTCTACATTTTTAGTTGAATACATATCTCTAGGTTCATTAAGGTGATTATATAATATTATAGGTGAACTTGTCATCTAGCATTTGTAATCTCTACACCTTTATGAATATTGTGTATAGGATCTAGGAGTCTTTCTCTAGGGGAAATAATTTGCCTTATCTACATCTACATACTTGGGCTTCTACAAATTTAGATCTCTTATGATCACCCTTATTTATTAACATTTTTTTGCATTCTAGTTCCCTAGTCAAAATATGGGCATGCATAATATTGGACCCTTCCTTTCAAATTGTCCCAGGTTTGTTGTGTCATATATTATTGAAAATGTAGTTATAGGAACTCTTGACCAAGGTTGTCTTACAACAAGGTGAAGAACACTTGTAAATAGGGAGTATTAGAGTTTGCATACCTTGTTGCTCTGACAGTGTTCATGTTCAGCAACAGAAGCACAGTAGCAATATCAACAATTTAGATTCTATTAGAACATAGGTGCAACAATGTTAGAGAATGGTGGGTTGTTGATGAAGTCTTCCTTGAACAAGGAATGCACACTTTGAATATTCTAAAGAGATTTCAGAGTATAGAAGGGAGTAGTGGTCTAAGGTTATATTTATCTAGGTTCACATATGGTCAATGCGATGATGTTTCCCTTAGCATATAGGGGGTTCAAGGTTTTGTAATAGTATATTTCCTTGGTGTAGAACACTTGTAAAGTGGAAGTGTCAACTGATGGGCATACAAAATATTGGACCCTTAGTTTAAAATTGTCCCAAGTTCGTTGTGTCATCTATTATTGAAAATGTAGTTATAGGAAATCTTGAACAAGGTTATCTTGCAACAAGGTGAAGAACACTTGTAAAGAGGGAGTGCTATATTTCTCATACCTTGTTTCTCTGATAGTGTTCATGTTCAGCAACTGAAGCACACTATTAATAGCAACAATTTAGATTATATTAGAACAAAGGAGTGAAACAATGTTAGATAATGGTGGGTTTCTAATGAATTATTTCTTGGACAAGGAATGCACACTTTGAAGATTCTAAAGATATTTCAGAGTATAGAAGGGAGTAGTGGTCTAAGGTTATATTTCTTTAGGTTCACAGATGGTCAATGTGATGATTTTTCCCTTAGTAGATAGGCGGTTCAAGGTTTTGTAATAGTATATTTCCTTGGTGGAGAACACTTGTAAAGTGGGAGTGTTAGAGTTTTCTTACCTTGTTGCTCTGACAGTGTTCATGTTCAGTAACATAGGTGCACCAACAATAGCAACAATTTAGATTCTGTTAGAACAGAGGAGGTGCAACAATGTCATAGAAGAGGTATAGTGAAGGGGAGAGTTGGGACATGCATATGCCAGCATCAGTCTTCTACTGGTATAATTTCTATCCTAAATTTAGTGGTTTAAGTTCAGTTCAAAATTAGAGTGTACTTTTCAAATTATAGAATAAAAACAGTTTTCTATTTCTAAGTTACTTTTCCAGTTTAGGAAAATTGTCTTGACATTTTTAGATTAGGCTTGGATTATGTGTCTCTTGCATGAGGAGTTCTTTTCTAGGATGAGGGTGTAGATCTCAAGGAGATACAATTGGGCATTATTTTTTGTTCTACTCCAGTTGAGACGGATTATTCCCGAGTGGCTATATCATGGAGGTCTAGGTGATGATCCCAAGGTAGTGTAGGGTTTTTCTTTTATAATCTGTGCACACCCATGGATGGGATATTTTTTGTGTCTTTATTGCCTTAGTCTTTGAAATAAAGGCAAGGGAGTGGGAAATTTATTCACATTGCTCTCGTTATTGAGATAAGTTTTTTTCTTAGTTTCCTATAGTAGATTTATTTTCTAGAATTAATAAAAAATAGTGGCAGGGTTAGCAGTCCATTCAGCTTTTGCAGTTCATACTTTATTTTTTGTGATGTATTTCAATTTCTGAGTATAGATCAGGTTAAGTATTTTTGAGAGTAAGTTAAATCTTCTTGTTTCTAGCTATACGGGTTTTAATGGGTGCAATATATTTTTACCATGTGCTAAAAATATTAGCAGGGAACCCAAGGAAATGATTGAATATAATTGTCTCGTTGTTAATATAACGTATTCCCCTTACAAATATGTGAGTACGTTTGAAAAAAAACAATGATATTTCATGTGATTTTTCATGGAAAAACACTTGTAAATCAACTATTTTTTAAAGATGATTGGTGCCTTGTCCTTGAAATTATGGAATAAAAGTGGTAAAAATACTTGAAATGTGAATGACACTTTTCAAATATAACAAGTACTTAAACTTTAGAAATAAATACTTGAACATGAAAGGGATACACTAGATATAATTCTTATACACATATTTGCTCATATTGGTTGCTGAAAGATGCTTATTTGATCTTCATTACTCGGAGTTTAGAAAGAAAAAATGTATTTTTCCCTTTTCTATAAATATTTTGTTATCTCATGGGATCAACATTATGTAAGAACCTTTCATATAAATCATTTTTGGAAACAAATATGAGTAGCCTTGCAAGAATTTATATGTTGGAAAATATGATTAGTTCTAAATAAATTTATTTTTCAAGAACAACACCTCCTCTCTCATTGTGTAGCCTTAAATGTTCTTTCTTTATTCTCAAAATTTCAGTCTCATAAATCCTTAACCAAATGTCATCCACAATTTTTGGATGAAACGGAATAGGTATGGATAGTCAAATATTTCCCCAAATTCCTTATTCAAATATATATCCTCATAGAGTTCAATCTCTTAAGAAAGTTTGGCACATTTACCCAGGGAATAATTTAACATTTGGATCAAAACTCAACCCTCTCATATATTATGCTTTTATGGTGCTTCAAAGAATAATCCAAGAGTGGTAGGATAGGGAGGGGTTAAACAATATAATTGGCATATTCATGGCATATGTGATCCATCTAAAACAATCAACTGGAAGCACATGCCTTACATCAAGGGTTAATATTGGTAAGAGAACGTTCGTTTTCCACTCTGATTGTTGTTGGAGATTATAAACTTCTTATACATAATGTAATAGTTGATTCCCTTCCTAATGAAAATATGTTGAAAAATATAATGAAAAGGATCGAAATTTTCTTCCCCTTTTTTATATTTATTAAAGAAAATAATATGATCAAGGAAAACAACTAATAAGCAGATGCAATGGCAAATGAAGGGGTGAATTTCAATATGTGTGAATTGAAGGTTAATAGGAAAGACTCATGGTTCTGTCTCTGTTGAAATTTTCATGAAATTAAAATATCAAAGGCCCCTTCACTTAGGGACCTCTTGTATAATTGTAGAATTCACGTGGAAACTAATCAAAAGGAGCTTCATGTTATGGTCCTCTGAGTCTTTCTATGTATTTATTTACCTACCTAGTTTGAGATGGGTAAAATGAAATGCATCAAATACGAAAATAATGGATGTAATTGTAAGTGCATAAAAGTGATCCTATAATATCACTTTAACCTCCTACCGGGTGGATTTATTACAATATTCTGGGTTGATCTAGGCACAAGGTGAGGGGTAGTATCTTGAAACCAATTCACCGTATACTTTTTACTCTTTAGGATCGCTCACATGGGATATGTCATGTGATGACAGAAAAATTATCTATATGTGGATCTAGTATCCTCTACATTGGAAGGCAACGAGAATGGAAGCGATTTTAGGGCCCTGGCCAACGGTTCTTCTCTATGTACAAAGCATGCATCAACAAATGAAACATGGGATTACAGACTCAAGTATACTACCTTTGGTGGCCTAAGGTACATATTTCCCTATTATGAGGAGCTTTGGAAAATTTGATAACGATATGTGTAGTTGGAATCCACTTTTATCCATGTTGAATTTAGAAGATTGTAGTTGAAATTGGGTTTATATTTATTTCACCCTGTTAATTTCAAACAATCAGGAAACATTCCAAGGGTTAAAGGGGCTTGGGAAGATGTAACAAATGGAATATTTTGATGAGCGTGGAATTAATTCTAATTTTAAAGATGTCTCCAATTAAGGGCTTGGAAATTATGCAACTTATTGGACACTTAGTTTAATTTGAGTTCAATGTAATTACTATTACTTTTTATGCTTCATCTCAACCCTTATCTCTTGGTTATATGCTAAATACCAACTTGTTTGTATTTTTTGGCGTATTTAGCATGATGATGGTTATGTAATTTTTTATGTTGATTTGATTGATATATATGTCTTTAGAATCCGTCTAGGATGGGTGTCAGTCTACCTTTATAAAGGTATATGGAAAATTGGAGGTGGCATTATTTACTTGCACAATTACAATATAGTCTATTCATTTGGGGGTTCGTAGTGTGCAGTAACTTGTGTTATAGATTATTTAAATTGTGCCCTTCAAACTAAACTGAGGGGGTTATTGGGTATAGGTGGAAAATCCAACTATGTAATTCAGGGAAATTGAGAAGTGAAGTACAGTTAAATTGGGAAAAATATCTTAATCATGAATTCAAAAAGTGGCTTGGGACCTTGATACGATTCTCTACATGTGCAATTGCAATCAATCCAAGAAGAAATTATTTCTCTCTAAATGAATAAGAACCAATTAGTCTCTAGTATTACTTCTTCAATGGAAATATTGCTACAAAATTTCAATATGTTAAAGAATCCATAGAATCAAATATTTTCCTTGTGTTAGAAAATGGAATAAATTCGACTCTCTAGGACAACATCATTCAGAACCTGTTGCAACAAGTACCTTTGTCATCTCTCCTCAACTTTATATTTTGAATCCAAATGAACTAGCTATGGATGAAGGAATGGGTTCCACCTAGGATGTGTTTACCTTTTCTCGTGATGTTTATGTAATATGGAAGTAAACGTTTGTATGATTTTCATTTTTTTTGAAATGTTTTCCTAGTTTTACATTATTTGCTCAAATAATTGGCTTAAAAAACATAACAAAACCTTGTTATTTCCAAAATTATCTTCAGTGGCAGATTCCACAACGATTCAAGGGACATTTAATGAAAAATTCAAATTAGTTCTCAAGGAAATATAATGGTCAGGAAAATTATTATTTTTTAAATAATTTTTTGTTTCCGTCGGTATTTCGACGTTTAGTTTTTTTTTTAAATAATGTTGTGTCGTCGGTATTCCAATGTTTAGAACCAATGCTCTAACGACATTTACTTCTTCTTTTTTAATTTTTTGTGCCATCGATATTCCGACATTCAGAACCATCGCTCTAGTGACGTTTAGTTTTTTTTTTAAATGTTTTGTGTCATCGGTATTCTGACGTTTAGAACCGTCGCTCTAGTGATGTTTAGTTTTTTTTTTTTTTTTTCAATTTGTCGTCAGTATTCCGACGTTGAGAAGCGTCAGACTAGTGATGTTTAGAAGCGTCGGACTAGCGATGATTGTGTTCGTTGGAAGAGAAACGATTCATGAAATTTCGGAAGAGCGATGGACAATTTGAAACGTCAGAATTGCGACAACACCAAAAAATCAATGGAGACAGCGTCACTCTACCGATAGTTAAGTCAAGTGTCAGAATTTCAACTTTAAGATGACTAACGTTTTGCCCCACCTCAAATTTTTCTCTTGGGACGTCTATGTGTCACTAGAGTGACATTTTGGTCATCGGAAATTGGGCTAAATGTGCTAGTGTGTTGATTTTCTGGAGGCCATATTGTGTTGTCCCTGCTGAAAATGCTGGAAAAATAACTGCTAGCCTAAAAGGGATGCGTAGATCAGGTTTTTCCAGAGCTAAAAAAATTTCAGGATTTGGAATCCAAACTCTATGATGAAAACCCAAAATAACCCAGAAAGGATTTCCAGATTGGCTCACCTTGGAAAATCACCCTCATAGGGCTTCCAATACATATTGCTAGGTATGCATATCTATGGCATGAACTGAAAATAAAGTGGCTGAAATAATACTCAGTCAACTCAATGCATGAAGGGTTGGTCCCTTCTCCTGATTCCCAGGTTAGAATCTTGAGATCTAGCTCCTCCTTCCTTCTCTCAAGTTGCAGATGTTGAACTGCACAACTGCTAGAAGTGACTACGTTGACAAGAGGGCTAGTGTTGTAGCCTGTTACTAGATGTCGCAATACTTCTCACAATGGTTGGAAATGGTCTCAACAAAGTGAGGGGATGATCCCTCACAGGATTCCAAGCTGAAATACTTGGAACTTCGTTCCTCCTCTGACCCTACACTGCTGGAATGCATAATTCCTATAGGAACTACTACTGCATGGAGGTGTAGAATGATGGCCTGATGTCAAATGTCACAATGTTGCTCATGAAAGACTGAAATGGATGCACAAGGTGAAGGTTTGATCCCTCCACAGGTTTCCTAGTTGAAATGCTAAGAACTAGCTTCCTCATCTCAAGCCCTAAGGTAGGAATGCATAATTCCTGAAGCTGTAAGTGTTGTAGGGAGGGGCTGAATGTGGCACCAATGTCGGATGATGAATGGCTGCGCAAAGAAACCTTTCCAGAGTAGGCACTTGAAGTCCCCCTGTGGATAAGGGTGGGATCTCCACTTGGAGACACCCGTGTGCTAAAGAGGACAACAGACTTAGCTAAACAGATGAAGTGTTCAAAGAAATGTCAAACGACAATACAATATCAAAATGAAGAATTCCTTCTATGGCTTCCCTCACCTTCCTTTTATGGTTTGTGAGCCTCCCCTAGCCTTAGACCACCTCAATACTACACTGCACATGTGGCCACTAGCCTCTATGAAGACTACGTTATCTCCCCATGATCTCCATCATCTCTGCATTTACTCTCCACTCCCTCCATCATGTGTGCATTTAATGCACCACTTCCTCCATGACTTCATCATTATCTCTCCATGATCTTACTTTTATTCCTCCACTATCTCCATCATCTTCCTCATTATTTCTCCATGATCTCCACTCTTCCTTCATTAATAATTTGCTCCATTGCTCCATAATGTTGATCCACTACCTAACTAACCCACACTCACACAATAGAAGTGGATTTTATTCACCTAGGGGGTTTATGGATCCCTCCACCCTTTTATTTACTTAACTAATTAAGAAAAGTAAGAACTCTAATATTCCAATAATCTGATGGAAATTTTGGAATATTACAAACCCAGAGCATGGTTATGGTTAATCTGATAAAACCCAGGGTGATGATGTTGGAGGGGGATTTACAAGTACAGGTACATGTATGCAGTTATAATGGTTGAAAAAACCATGTATGTGAAGGACATCATATGAGATTAGTGGTTGCAATGGTTGGTACCCTTTCATTCTGGTGGATGGTTGGTCCTTTATCAGGACGACGACATATCCTTTTGTTATGTTTGACCACAACTAGACTTTGCAGATTAATATCAAGACAAGTAGTCATTAAGGGGGTGTGTTGGAAAAAGTAATTCCTACTTGTCTCAGTTGTGATTCTTTCTATCTAGAGGAGTTTGTTCCTATTATGTTTTTGTTACACTAAAATTTGTCACCATGACATTTAGCTGTTCATATGGATCTATCAACACCTATATCATGCTCCCTTAGAAGTAAAAAACCCCAAAGTTCCTAAACCAAGTCTTGAATTTGGAGAAAAGCTCATAAAAATCATAAAAAACCTAACTCCACAGTTTTCCTAGCCATTACTTGCGGTACCGCACCTTTTGTGAAGGAAAACTACGATACCTACCGCACGTTTTGTGTATTAAAACTGCGGACCCCCATAAAAGGTAAAATGAGCAGAAAATTAAGTTCTAGAAGCCTAGCTGGTCAAATATTCTCCCAGCTGGAAGCTTCTAGAAGGAGTTATCTGGTCGAAGCTTCACTCCCTCCATTATCATGAACATTCATTCCTTCATTAAAGGAGCCTATTCCTTAGATTTTGGAACTTAATCTCTTGATAAGGGGACTCTATCCCTTCCATTTTGGAGCTATAACCACTTTCCTTCTCCTATAAATTGAAGCTTTGGTTCAGTTTCAAGGGTACTTACGGAGATTGAAGAGTGAAACTTTGAGATTTTTTGAGGAGAAATGCTGTAGAAACTCAGACTCTCTTAACTGATCATTATGTGGGAATGATTACACACCCATGTGAATTTTAGCTGAGAGAGTGCAAAGCTTGTCAGAGTAAAGGAAATGCCTGTTCCGGACCCCAGGAAGTCCTGTACGACATCAAGGCGGACACGGTTGTAAGGCTCTTCTTCATCAAAGCTAATACGAATGAATACCGTTTTCTCAATGAGTTCTTTAATTAAGTAGCTTGTTAATCATGTTTTATCAATGAGTTATTTAATTGATTAGCTTATTTCTTGAATTCCTTGATCATCTTGATAGATATATAATTCGTGAATTAGTTTATCCTATGCAAGTGCTATTGATTTTTTCCATGTTTGCGATTGCAGATCTTTGAAGATGACTCTTTCAAGAAACTGGAAAGAAGATCATTAAAAATAGCACTGGACTACAGGTAGGTCTTAAAAACCCCTGTTGTAGCTAATTATGAATTAAATATTATCTAGAGAAAATAGTTTTTGTTTGTCCGTTTGTTGCTAGCTGTCCATAGGACACTTGGGAGGTCTGTCTTGTCCGCAAGAACGACTTATCCATCCAACAAAATGGCGACTCCGCTGGGGAATGGATCTTGAACTTCGATTTCTTTTATTTTTTACTTGTGAAACTATTTTTCTTATTTTGATCGATTGGGTTATTTATTCCTGCAGAATCCCTGAAAAATGCTTTAGAGTTTTTTATTTTTCTTTTAGTTTTCTGGTATCTTCACTTTTCTTTTAGAAACAGTGCGGGCATCTCCGCTCTTTTCTTGTATAAACAGTGCGGGACCGCACCTGTTTACACTGAAACCTGTGGACCCTGTGAAAATTTTTAGAAAACCTTAAAATTCTCTTTTCTTGATCAGTTTGTTAGATTCTCAGTGTATACCCAGACTTGTATTTTTTGTCAGAAAGCCTTGTGTGAATTTGTTTCAGCAATTTTACAATCTCATCAGTCTCCATTAAGTTAATTGGGTGTTTTGAATATTTTTTTTTGAGAAATTGTTAATTTGATTTCCTTTGGTCATTACTTCAAGGTTTGTCTCAGTCTCTTAACAATTTTTCATCTTTTTGCTTTTGTTTTTGCAAAAAAAATTCCCTTTGAGTGTTTTTATTTTTTGATCTTTGGAACTCTCACCGAATTTTCTTTACATACAATTGATTGGTTCTTAGATTACATTAGAATCATCTTGTGTTTGAGAATTCTCTTGCATAGATCACATTTTCATAATTAGAATTCTCATTTTCAGAATATGAATGAAAAATGTGCATAGATTACAGTTGCATACTTTTCAAGTGAATTGTGCATAGATTACAATTGCATAGTTTACATTCTAAAAAAATAAAACATAGATTTAGATAAGTTTTCTTTAATTTGAATTTACATGTTTTTATGCTTGTTTTAAAACATAAAAATATTTTTTTTTTTTGAATTGATTAGCATTAGTTTTTCTTGATGAAATTAGTGCATTAGATAATTTGTTATATTTTCTCTTATTGATCAATTTTTTGCATTGTTGGAAGTGAATGGAAACTCTCTCCTTACTTTAGTTAGGATTCATCGAATTGAAAAGATTACATTATCATATTCTATTACATTCAGTTTTGAGTCGGGTCATAAAACCATTAGTTTCGTATCCATTTACCCTTTGAGTAATAACAGCCTAAATAACACAGCGCTTAATAAAATTCATCTAGTAATTTTTACATTTTTAGGGCTCTTTCCACCAACATAGCTCAGGCTACTGTCTTGGAATAGGTTTTAGTTAACTCTCCAAGACAGTAAAACAAACAAGTAGTCGATCTTGCGGTAGGAAAATTCCAATAGTAGCATGTATGCTTTGGGAAGCTCCTCCTAAAGGAGTCAAGCATGAGATCATATCCAAACCAGTGAGGTAATCAATCCTTCCTCATTGGGAATGATAGAAGATATACACGTATTAACAATGGTAAACCTCGAATTGACCATTTTCGAGGAGCCTGGGGTCACTTGTCAGTAAACCTTGGATTATGTCAAGGAGCCTTCAAGGGGATTGAGCTTTGTTACTCTGCCCTTGCATGTGTATCGGATTGTAGACTATTCTCCCAAATATATTTTTTCCTGTTGGTGACCTTAGTGGCCATAAACTTTAGGTTTCTTTCCCAAGGTGACAGTGGAGGGAAGATCCCACTGTACCTGGAGCAGACGTCGACTAGACTCACTTGGACTCTCCGGAGGGTTCTCTTCACTCGAGATGGTTTAAGTGGAGAAACTTGCACTGGTCTGTTTCATTAAGTAGGTTGTCAGAGTAACTGTTCCAACCACCATTTCTACATTAAAATTCTACGATGTTGGATTTCATCACCAACTAGTGTTTTTAGTGCGGGAATCTACTATTTGTGTGTGGTTTGACTCCTAGATTTGATAGCGCGTGTTAATTTGTTTGTTTTTACTATTAGAGACCATAGGTGTGAATTGTGACTTTTAATTGTTAGGTGTGAATTGTGAATTTTTAATTTTAGTTTTAAAATTGTTAATAAAATTCACTAAAGCTGAATATAATGGCAACTGTTCCAGAATTTACCAACCAAGGAACCCCTCTTAACGAGAATCCTAGTAGTTTTCCTTGCTTTGGAAATGTTTGTCCTCCTTATATGGCTACATTTTCATTACCTGGATGTACAATAGGTTTACCGATATGGTTATTTTCAACTTCGTTGGCCCTGAATACTCCAATTGTTCCACCTCAACCGAATGCTTCACCTCAATAGAGTTCACCATCTCAACATCACCAACCTTCTATTGACCCTTTACCTTCTTCGCCCAATATTTATTCCTCCCTTTCTTCCTCTTCGCTTGGTAAAAGCCTTGACGCTAGTAACCAGGTGGCTAAGAAGAAGAAGAAAGGGAAGAAGAAGAAGAAACAAGATAAGAAGGAAGTCAACCAACCAACCATGGTTGTAAGTGTTAGTAGTGTTGAGGAAACCTCCAACATGCATCATAAACCTAAATTCCCTTGCAAGCTTTGTAAGGGTGACCACTTCCTTATCAATTGTCCTGGTATTCCTAAGGTCTTAGAAGTATGGTCAAAACATTCTCATCAACTTACCGTTGATCCATCAACCAGTGATAGTCAGGTTCCTGGGAAAAAGGGTAAAGTTAGGTTTCCTTGTAGGTTATGCAAAGGGAGTCATCAAACTCACATTTTCCCTCACATGGATGAAGCCTAAACATTGTTGGAAAACCTTACTGTTCCATAGCAAAAACTTCCAACCGATTACCGTCAACTTTCTCCCAACCTACCATCAACTGACGAAGTGATTGATCTAATTCCAAGTACAGTCAATCCAACTCTTCCATTAAAGAGTGAAACTGATATCACTCAGGTTGATGATCCATTAGTTGATCAAGTGGTCGATTTGATTTCACATTCGTTCGATCCTGCTCTCCCTGAAGAGAGTGAAATTCATACTGCTCATGTTCTTCTTGTTACATCAGATTCTTCTACGCCAGGGGGCATTTCCACTGTTTCTACAGAACCCCCTCCAAGTACCGAGGTCTTTTCCTTTGATTGGAATAGACTGACAGAACCTCGTCTTCCTTCTTCCATCCCTTTCCAAATAATTGTGCAGGCTTGTCGTAAGAATGTGTTTTGCACACATGTAGATTAAGGTGCTTATGTTAGTGTTTTATCCTCAATTGCTTGGAAATCTTTGGGTTCCCCTCAGCTTGTACCTGTTACGCAGAATCTAAAAGCTTTTAACAGAACCATTAGTGAAACTTTAGGAATCCTTCCTAAGTTTTCTATTACTTTGGAAGGGAAAACTGTCTATATTGATCTTATGGTAGTTCGAGGCCCCTTGGATTTCAATTTACTCCTTGAGAGAGACTATGTCTATGCAATGAAAGCTGTCGCATCGACACTCTTTCGCGTGATGTCTTTCCCTCACAATGGAAAAATTGTGACTGTTGACCAACTTTCATTCGCTAGTCTAGATTTGACTACCAAAAATCTGACACCCCTAAATGTTCCTTTTACTAAAGTGGTATCTACCCCGCCACAGGTTAATTATGTGGCAACCAGTTCCATGTATTCAGTTACTGATGCAAGTGAGCCTCTCACTGTTTGCTCGATTTCCTTTGACTTAGATCCAGTAATTAACATGGAAAAATCTATGGGATTATTTGAACGCGATGTTCTTATCCCTTTTGAGTCACTTGACATGTGTTTCTTTCAGAGAACTGTTCTTCCATTGTAATATTCCTAATTAGCGACAGCTAATTGGAATATTCGATTTTTTATAGTTTTTCCGTCTAAAGTTTGTAAATAAATAAAAAGTGAGTAGAGAGGGTCTAATTCAATTAAGTGAAATAAAACATCCTCCTAGTAGCACAACATTATGACTTAAGGGAGCCAAGGGGGGCCAAACACCACATAGAGGAGGGGACCCACGTACACTCTAGAAGCTTATGCGCAGATGAGGATGAGCACGTGGAGGAGAGAGAGGCTACGTTGGGGTTTTGGAGGGAAACCAATGTTATAAAAGATGGAGAAGCCTCCTCATTTGATTCATTCTGGAGTTGATGATTTTGAGCTAGACGTTTGTCTTCTTGAGCACGCTGGCTGTTTAGCCTGTCTGCAACACTGTTTAGTGCATTGAGTGTCTCCAGTCGGAGATCTCGCCCTTAGCCCCAGGGGACTTCGAGTGCCTACTCGGGCAAGGTCAGTTCTTCAGTATTTTTTGAGTAGTTTTGTTGTTTGGGTTTGTTGCGGAGCTGGAGCTTATAGAGACTGCGCAGTCACTGGGAGAGAGGACGCAGTCCCTTTTTGGAGGTGCTCCGGATCGGGGTTTCTGCAGGAGATTCAGCCGAGATTTTGAGCAGAGGGTCAGCCTTTTCCCATAGGAGGATTTTGTCGGAGTTTGAGGCAGTGTTTCACCTATTTCCATTTATCCTTTGCGCAGAGCCTTGGAGGCCAGCGTAATTCTCTGAGTAGGCATTTCCTGGTGATTTTCGGGGGTTGGCCATTTTTGATATGGTTTCTGGGTTTTGTCTGGGTTGGTGAGTAGAGGAGGTTTGCAAATTTTCAGCTCATTCCGGCAAGGGGATCAGCCCCTAGTCTTCAGTCCATTCCAGCAGTAGCAGCTACACGGCAGTTTTCCAACAGCTGGGACGCAGTTCATAGAGCAGCCATTTCTTGTATTTTCTGAGAGAGTTTTGTCACTTTCCTTGAGAAACATTAGGTGCCATCACTCTGATCACCTATTGTACTTCATTATATTTCTCAGATTAATAAAATGGCTTAGCATTTCCTCTCTATGTTTTCTAGATGAGTTGCCGTAATTTCTCTCTCTGTTATTATATGTCTGCTGCACTGTTATTTATTTATATTTCTGAGCATTCTAGTTCTATACCACTTGGTGTGTTTATCTTTCATTCTTAGACAGAGTCTGGAAAGGGCCAGGTAGCCTCCGGATCTCGTCCTCTCTCAGAGGCGCAATATCCGGTAAATTCCCTCCCAGTCCATCTCTAGTTGGAGTTTGTCGTGTTTTAGAGATATTCCCGAAACGGGATATTACAGTGGTATCAGAGAATAGTTCTGGCTCAGCCTGTGGAGCTAGTGGTCTATGACACCGAGGAAAAGACCATATATTTGTTACAGAGGCAAGAAGTACAGAGACCGTGAGCATAGGTTGGAAAACACCTACGGAGAGGGAGACTGTGTTCGAGTGGTGAACACAGAACAGGAGGAGCCTGTGATAAACGCAGAGCAGGAGGAGCCTCTGACAGACGCAAAACAGGGGAAGCCTGTGTTAGGTTTAGAGTTGGGGATTCATATGGTAGATGAGGATGGGAAGAGATTTGTGGAAAAGCTCCTCAAATCAGTGCAGGAGTTAGCCAGACAGGTTGAGGTGATGGGACAGAGGTTTACTGCTATAGAGGCTAGACAGCGTGAGGCCCTGCGGGTTTACCAGGTCGGAGAAGGATCAGGTACATCCCACCATTTTCCGAAGCAGGGTGCTGCTCAGCGTGACACTCCCCAGCCGATGGCTTCCTGTGCACCTACCTGCTCTACCATGCCCACTTTCTTGGGAGCAGACACAGGGGCAGGAGCCCAGCAGAAGGCAGAGCCTGGACACTTAGATGAGTATTTTGCAGAGTATCAGGCCTACGGGCAGGAGTTCAGGGATGCTCTCACATTCAGAGATTTCGTTCAACTCCAGCAGGATAGTAGACCCTGTGACCATCATAAAGGGCACCGAAATTATCATGATGGAGATTCCCATCGTGCCTCTAGCAGATACCATTTGCCTACGTTTGATGGATCATCGAACAGTTCGGAAAAGTCTTGGGTGGAGAAGCTAGATATCTATTTCTAGCTTAACCAGATGTCGCAGACGGAGGCCATCAAGGTGGAAACATTACATTTGGATGGTGAGGCCCAGGACTGGTGGTTCCATGGGATGGTTACACTCGAACACTTGAAAGTGACGACATATGCCGAGTTTACCAGGAGGTTGATGGAGCGTTTTGACCAGAGGGATCCGGAACAACATTTTTTTGAGCTGACGAAGATCAAGCAGACAGGGAGCCCATAGACATACATCGCAGATTTCTTGAGGGTTTCGGTGATGGTGCCAGATCTATCCGTGACACGAATGATCTATATGTTTGTGGAGGGATTGGCAGAGCCACTTCGTGGTCTAGTCAGATCTACTAGACCAGCTACACTCAAGGATGCCATTAGCAGGACCAGGGACTTACAGGATGCATTGCCCAGGACGCGGACACCTTACCCCCAGAGACAGGGCTTCCAGCCCAAGGGAAAGGATGTGAGGGTTCCTCCTCCAAAGGGGAATCCAGGACGAACACAGATAGATGATGATGCCAGGAAGGAGTTGAGGAAGAAGCGGTTGTGCTTCACTTGTCAGGAGCCGTGGACACCAGGGCATAGGTGTGCTACTGGCAAAGCACACTTCATTGAGGTCTCCTCCGATGATAGCGGGGAAGAGGATGAGGAGGATGATGAGGAGGCAGGAGATAGTCAAACGGCCCAGGATTAGTTACCGCCTCCACCTCCAGGGACAGGAGGTGCAGCTTTTGCACCCACAGGAGGGGCCCTTGCAGCTTTGCGAGGAGTTCCTAAGTATTTGACGCTGTGTGTATGAGGGAAAGTACGTGGCCAGTGAGTGTCGGTCTTGGTTGACAGTGGGGCGACCCACAACTTCATTGATGCACAGATGGTCGAGCGGAGGGGTATACCGACCGAGAGCTTTGATGGGTTTTTAGTCTTGGTCCCAGGAGCCCAGACGATGCAGTGTGCCCGGTATGTTCCAGAGTTGGCAGTGACGATGGGTACCTACCGTGACCGACCACTTTTTCATGGTCAACATACCAAATACCAATGTGGTGCTAGGTGTTCAGTGGTTGATTACTCCGGGGAAGGTCACCACGGATTGGGAGGCCTTAGAGATGGAGTGGAATGACAAGAAGACCGGGAAGCATAAGAAGATCCGCGGGATGCATGCTTACCCACCTCAGATAGTTTAGGCACATTGGATGGAGGCAGACTTCCGAAAGGGAGACATAGAGTGGGCGGTTGAGCTGCGGGCATCAGAGGCAGAGACCACCGGTCGGGCAGCTCATCTAGATATACAGGCCATCCTTGACAGGAATGAGGTAGTGTTTAGGGATATACCACCAGGTCAGCCACCAAATTGAGGGTTTGAGCATACCATTGAGCTTGAGCAGGGTATTCAGGCAGTGATCACTACCCCATATAGGCATCCCAAAGCCTATTGGGATGAGATTGAGTGGGCCATCCAGGAGTTGTTGGCTCTTGGACACATCAGACCGAGCAAGAGTCTGTTTTCTTCTTCTGTATTGTTGGTGAAGAAGAAGGACGGCACCTTGAGGATGTGCATTGACTACAGGGCCCTGAACAAGAAGACTCTGAAGAATAGGTACCCTATACCCAGGATCAATGAGTTGATGGATGAGCTGAGAGGAGCTAAGTTCTTCTCGAAGATTGATTTGAGATCAGGGTACCACCAGATTCGCGCGAGGGAACAGGAAATTCCCAAGACCGCCTTCAGGTGTCATTATAGGAACTTTGAGTTTTTGGTTATGCCTTTTGGGTTGACCAATGCACCAGCCACCTTTCAGTCTTGCATGAACCATATCTTCCGCAGTGATCTGAGGAATTTTGTATTGGTTTTCTTCGATGACATACTCATATATAGCAGGACTTGGGAGGAGCATCTCCAGCATATAGAGGCAATACTACGCATCTTAGAAGAGCAACAGTTCTATGCTAAGCTCTCCAAATGTGAGTTTGGGATGGAAGAGATGTTATATTTGCGTCACATTATTGGAGTGGACAGAGTGAGGGTCCACGAGGATAAGATTAGAGCCATCAGAGATTGGTCAGAGCCAAAGAACGTGACGGAACTTTGAGGGTTCATTGGGATATGTACCTATTACAGGAAGTTCATTAGAGGATTCTCACAGCTTGCTGCACCCCTTACAGATTTGACGAAGAAGGGGGCATTCAGTTGGTCAGATACAGCGCAGCGAGCCTTTGATAGGCTCAAGGAGGTGATGAGTAGCTACCCCGTGCTTGCATTGCCGGATTTTATGCAGCCATTTGTCTTGGAGTGTGATGCGTCGGGAGAGGGGATCGATGCAGTATTGATGTAAGGGGGACACCCTATAGCTTTCGAGAGCCGAAAGCTCCTTCCGCATGAGAGGTTGTATTCTATATATGACAAGGAGATGTTGGCCATCATGCATGCCTTGGAAAAATTCCAGCAGTATTTGGTAGGGAACAGGTTCAGGGTGAGGACTGATCACAACAGCCTCAAGTTCTTTTTGGAGCAGAAGTAGCTACAGGAGAGGCAGCAGAAGTGGATCAATAAGATCCAAGAATATGACTTTGACATTGAGTATGTCAAGGGTAAGACTAACATGGTAGCAGATGCCCTTTCACGTAGACGAACCACGTTATCTCTTATGAGCTTTGATACAGATTGGAGGGCTCGACTTTTAGTAGAGTACTTCAAGGACAGATTTGTATGTGAGGTGCTAGATGGACAGGTGGCGGATGACAGATACAAGGTGGTTGATGAGATCATCTATTACAGGGACATGATCTTCTTGACTGAGGGATCTCAGCTTAAGAAGAAGATACTCTAGGCATCACACAATTCTCCATTGGCCGGCCATGAGGGGTTTACCAAAACCTACAGGGCCATTAGAGAGAGGTTTTCATGGAAGGGCCTCAAGGAGGACGTACTCCAGCACATCAGGGAGTGCGATGTTTGTCAGAGGAATAAGGGGGAGATGAGCCATCCCGCCAGATTGTTGCAGCCTCTTCCCATTCTAGAAGGGAAATGGGAGAGCATATCGATGGATTTCATCACAGGGTTGACCATGGTGCAGGGCAAGGATTGTATCTTTGTCGTCATTGATCGAATGACAAAGTATGCGCACTTTTCACCATATCCACGCATTACACAGCAACACAGGTGGCCGAGCTATTCTTCAGAGAGGTTTTCAGGCTGCATGGTCTTCCTAAGACCATCATCAGTGACAGGGACAGCCATTTCATGGGCGGATTTTGGCAGGAGCTTTTCCGACTAGTGGGGACGGAGTTGACACCGAGTACTAGTTACCGCCCACAGATGGATGGATAGACGGAGATATTTAACAAGTGGTTGGAGGGCTACTTGCGTAACTATGTCAGTGGGTAGCAGCGAGCATGGTTGAGATGGTTGCATTTGGGGGAGTACTGCTACAACACAACACATCACATGTCTATTGATATGTCACCATTTTATGCTTTGTATGGGTACCATCCTTTATCTTTTGCTGATGTAATGTTTGGTGCTAGCAAGGCTCCTAGAGCCAAGATTTGGATCCAAGAGAGTCAGGACATCCTCCGAGCTCTCAAGGACAATATGGCTACAACACAGAACCAGCAGAAGATGTATGCTGACAGAGGTCGGGTGGAGAGACAGTTTGAGGTAGGGGACTTAGTCTACCTACGGTTACAGCCATACCGACAGTCAACGCTGAAGCAGAAGGGAGCTGAGAAGCTCAAGCCTCGCTTTTACGGGCCATACAGGGTGATACACAAGATTGGGCAGGTTGCGTATGAGTTGGAGCTGCCCCAAGGCAGCAAGATCCACAACATTTTCCATGTATCATGCCTGAAGAAGGCACTGGGGTAGCAGGTGACAGTGACAGAGGAGCTACCACCTACAGATGATGAGGGGCACTTGGTGTTGCAGCTAGAGGCCATTATTGATACCAGGGAGAGGCAGTTATGGAGCAGGACAGTCCGGGAATTCTTGGTGAGGTGGAAGACTTTTCCGGATGAGGATGCCACTTGGGAGAGCGAGAATATTTTGCAGCATCCATCACTTCAGTTGCTTGAGTACAAGCAACATTTTGCCGGGGGAGACTGTAATATTCCTAATTAGCGACAGCTAATTGGAATATTCTATTTTGTATAGTTTTGCCGTCTAAAGTTTGTAAATAAATAAAAAGTGAGTAGAGAGGGTCTAACTCACTTAAGTGAAATAAAACATCCTCCTAGTAGCACAACATTATGACTAAGGGAGCCAAGGGGGGCCAAACACCACGTAGAGGAGGGGATCCACGTACACTCTAGAAGCTTCTACGCAGATGAGGATGAGCACGTGGAGGAGAGAGAGGCTACGTTGGGGTTTTGGAGGGAAACCAACGTTATAAAAGATGGAGAAGCCTCCTCATTTGATTCATTCTGGAGTTGATGATTTTGAGCTAGACGTTTGTTTTCTTGAGCACGCTGGTTGTTTAGCCTATTTGCAGCACTGTTTAGTGCATTGAGTGTCTCCGGTCGGAGATCTCGCCCTTAGCCCCGGGGGACTTCGAGTGCCTGCTCAGGAAAGGTTAGTTCTTCAATATTTTGTGAGTATTTTTTTTGTTTGGGTTTGTTGTGGAGCTGGAGCTTATAGAGACTGCGCAATCACTAGGAGAGAGGATGCAGTCCCTTTTTGGAGGTGCTCCGGATCGGGGTTTCTGTAGGAGATTCAGCCGAGATTTTGAGCAGAGGGTCAACCTTTGCCCACAAGAGGATTTTGGCAGAGTTTGAGGCGGTGTTTCAGCTATTTCCATTTAGCCTCTGCGCAGAGCCTTGGAGGCCAGCGTAATTCCCTAAGGAGGCATTTTCTGGTGATTTTCAGGGGTTGGCCATTTTTGATATGGTTTCTGGGTTTTGTCTAGGTTGGTGAGTAGAGGAGGTTTGCATATTTTCAGCTCATTCCGGAAAGGGGATCAGCCCCTAGTCTTCAGTCCATTCCAGCAGTAGCAGCTACACGACAGTTTTCCAGTAGCTGGGACACAGTTCATAGAGCAGCGATTTCCTGTATTTTCTGAGAGTGTTTCGTCACTTGCCTTGAGCAAGATTAGGTGCCATCACTCTGATCACCTATTGTACTTCATTATATTTCTCAGATTAATAAAATGGCTCAGCATTTCCTCTCTATGTTTTCTGGATGAGTTGTCGTAATTTCTCTCTCTATTATTATATGTCTGCTGCATCATTATTTATTTATATTTCTGAGAATTCTAGTTCTATACCACTTGGTGTGTTTATCTTCCACTCTTAGACAGAGTCTAGAAAGGGCCAGGTAGCCTCCAGATCTCGTCCTCTCTCAAAGGCGGAATATCCGGTAAATGCCCTCCCAGTCCATCTCTGGTTGGATTTTGCCGTGTTTTAGAGATATTCCCGAAACGAGATATTACATCCATCTAATGAAGACCTCTTGGAAGCCATGATCGAGATGCGTCCCTTGACATGTGTTTCTTCTATTTGGAAGCCATGATCAAGAAGTCTTACGAGGATAGTTCCTATTACTGTGTCAACCTCGTTAAAAAATGAAACAATTCTGGTGAGGAGAGTTACTTTTACTGTGTCAACCTTGCTAAAAAATGAAACAGAGATATGAGGAGAGTTCCTTTTACTGTGTCAACCTCGCTAAAAAATGAAACAGAGATATGAGGAGAGTTCCTTTTACTGTGACAACCCCGTTAAAAAATGAAACAAGTCTGATGGGGATAGTTCCTTTTACTGTTTCAACCTTGTTAAAAAATGAATCAGTAGGTCAAGAGGAAAGTTCCTTTTACTGTGTCAACCTCGTTAAAAAATGAATCAGTGGCCCATGAGGACAGTTCTTTTACTGTGTCAACCTTGTTAAAAAATGAAACAGACCCATGAGGATAGTTCTTTTCCTATGTCAACCTCATTAAAAAATGAATCAGTAGGTTATGTAGGTAGATTAGAAATAGTCGTTTATGAGGATAGTTCCTTTTACTGTGACAACCTTGTTAAAAAATGAAACAGGTCACCATGAGGATGGTTCTTTTCCTGTGTCAAGCTCGTTAAAAAATGAAACAAATCCTCTCCTATTCAAGTCGAGTATTTCATCCGATCTCGTAAATGAACCTTCATTCCATCCAGCTTTTAGTAACCAGTAATCTACTTAGTTGAATGAAATGAAGCTTGGGGGGCATGCGCTCTAGCAAGTTACGCTTGGGGGGCATTCAAACTTATCTCAAGCATGATTTTTCCTTTATTTCAAGCTTGTGTAAAAATGAAACAAAACCTTTCTCAAGCATAGTTTTCCTACGTTTCAAGCTTGTGTAAAAATGAAACTACTTTCAAGCATGATTTTTCCTTTGTTTCAAGCTTGTGCAAAAATGAAACAAACCTTTTTCAAGGACAGTTTTCTCTGTTTCAAGCTTGTGTAAAAATGAAACAAACCTATCTGAAGCATAGTTTTTCTTTGTTTCAAGCTTTTGTAAAAATGAAACCTATCTTGAGTCGATTTCGATTATTATTTTCAAAACTTGTTAAACTCATGAAAATCCAGAGATTATTTTTCTATCTTTCATTCTCGTAAAACAAATGAAAATGCCGAGTTATTTTCGTCTTTTCCTGCTCGTAAATTAAATTGAAAGTTGGCCATATGAGTACATTTTGATCCCTTTTTCGAACTCATTAAAACTTACGAAAAAGAAAAAATGATGAGTATACATTTATCACTTTTTCGGGCTCTTGAAAATTACGAAAAAGCGAAACCTTGGAGTTCTCTTTTAAGCCCTTTTCAAACTCTCTAAAGATGAAAATATTGCCAAGTACTTAACTATTCAAAATCGTTAAAGGAAATGAACAGTCGTCCCTTCAATATAAGTTTACCCCTTTTCCGGACTGAAATGGACTATTTACGAAAAAGGTATATGTTGACTAATCATGGTCAATAAAGTTCTCTCCCGCATTATTTTATCCTTTTTTGGGCCTGAGAGACTAAAATTACGAAAAAGTACACCCATGGAGTTTTCTTAAGTTTTTTCTTCTAACTCCCTAAAAATGAAAAACATTGAGTTTCTCCTATGCTGGACTCATTAAATAAAATTACGAAAAAGTACACCCATGGAGTTTTCTTAAGTTTTTTCTTCTAACTCCCTAAAAATGAAAAACATCGAGTTTCTCCTATGCCAGACTCATTAAAATTTAACAGTAAAGGACCTGTCGATTACAAACAGGAACGGACCACTCCTTCTTAGGGTTCGATTTTAAACCAAGTTGGACTCATCCAAAGGATGAGCTTATAAAAAAGCAAATGTTATCCTCCTCAAGCTTGTCAAAAATAAAGAGGTACTTGCCAGAAATGGTGGGGGGAAAAGAGAGAAAACGAATCCATTCGTTACACTTTGATTTAAAAGAAGTATACCACTCTTGAACACAACACTTTTTGTCACACTTCTACTTGGGTTGGGAAAATCCTTTGCCTATCAGTTAATCAAACCACATTGAAGGTCTTCAGCCGGTTTTTGGGTATTAGCTTAGGGAAATTGTTACCAAACCATCTACAGTGTCATTATGTCGTTATGTGTTCAAGAGGACAGTCAAACAAACCATTTATTTGCAAACATTTGTCTCCATTCATGTTGACCATCCCTGAGTCAGTCCTTGCAAAAAATTTCTTCAAAACTTGATCTATGGTTTCGTGTAATGAGATTGCTTATGACGGATCACTTTCTATCGATGACAACTCATCATCTAGGAATTTGATCTAGAATCTGTCAGTACCTTGGAATCTGCATGCCTTAATGGTAGGTTTCTCACCTTCGACGACAGGTTACATCATTGACCTTCAATCGGACGATTCCGTGAAATGTTCGACTTCAGATCACTTATTCACATTTTATGGATGGTACTGAGTACTTTGAGAGCCATTGTCATTATTGGTGGTTTCTCTCACACTTGTTAATAGTTCACATCATTGACTGGTAATCAAGTGGGTTCTACCATGTTCGACTTCAACACATTTAATCGCATGGGTAGAATCGTACTAGTTCGGGAAGCAGAAATCAAGACCCTGGATCTAGTTTCCACAATCCAGGCTGTGAGGAGTTTTATTATTCATTATGTAGTAGACTATCATTACAGATGGCTGCATCCATGCTGTGTCTACAATATTGATGTAATATTAAAATCATTTATGTATCAGAACAAGTTAGTTAGATCTGAGTATGGGAATGCCTACCTCAGTGATGATATATATATATATATATATATATATATATATATATATATATATATATATATATGTTTTGCATTGAATGTTTTTACAGGATTCCAACAGGGGTGTCCACAAGCTAATCCTTGAAATGATAAATCACTTCACTCTTCAAATTATCTCAAACTTCGCGCTTTAAGGGGCAATCTGTTACACTAAAATTTGTCACCATGACATTTAGCTATTCATATGGGTATATCAACACCTATATCATGCTCCCTTAGAATTCAAAAACCCCAAAGTTCCTAAACCAAGTCTTGGATTTCGAGAAAAGCTCATAAAAATCATAAAAAACCTAACTCTGCAGTTTTCCTAGCCATTACTTGTGGTACCACACCTTTTATGAAGGAAAACTGCGGTACCTACCGCACGTTTTGTGTATTAAAACTGCAGACCCCCATAAAAGGTAAAATGAGCAGAAAAGTAAGTTCTAGAAGCCCAGCTGGTTGAATATTCTCCCAGCTGGAAGCTTCTAGAAGGTGTTATCTAGTCGAAGCTTCACTCCCTCCATTATCATGAACATTCATTCCTTTATTAAAGGAGCCTATTCCTTGGATTTTGGAACTTAATCCCTTGATAAGGGGACTCTATCCCTTCCATTCTGGGGCTGTAACCACTTTCCTTCTCTTTGGTTTAGTTTCAAGGGTACTTACGGAGATTTAAGAGTGAGACTTTGAGAATTTTTTAGGAGAAATGCTGTAGAAACTCAAACTATCTTAACTGATCATTATGTGGGAATGATTACACATCCATGTGCATTTTAGCTGATAGAGTGCAAAGCTTGTCAGAGTAAAGGAAACGCCTATTCCGGACCCCAGGAAGGCTTGTACGACATCAAGGCGGACACGGTTGTAAGGCTCTTCTTCATCAAAGCTAATACGAATGAATACCGTTTTCTCAATGAGTTCTTTAATTAAGTAGCTTGTTAATCATGTTTTATCAATGAGTTATTTAATTGATTAGCTTATTTCTTGAATTCCTTGATCATCTTGATAGATATATAATTTGTGAATTAGTTTATCCTATGCAGGTGCTATTAATTTTTTCCATGTTTGTGATTGCAGATCTTTGAAGACGACTCTTTCAAGCAACTGGAAAGAATATCATTATAAATAGAATTGGACTATAGGTAGGTCTTCAAAACCCCTGTTGTAGCTAATTATGAATTGAATATTATCTAGATAAAATAGTTTTTTTTTGTCTGTTTGTTGCTAGCTGTCCGTAGGATACTTGGGAGGATTGTCTTGTCCGCAAGAACAACTTATCCATCCAATAGTTTCCTAGTTTGCTATGTGGTTGAGATATTCTCTCAACCAACAAATTGTGTGTCCAAGATAGTTTCCCTATCTTGGGACAACACTTCTTGTATATATGGAATATCATAATTAATAAATGAGTAAGTTAGATTTCCTTATGGAAATTTAGCAATAAGAGAAACTTGAATTATATGATACATAAATGTATAAGAGAAACTTGAATTATATGAGACATGCTACCCATTTTGGGTGTGAATATTCGTATAACATAGATTATGATTGGAAATATTCAATGGATTTTATCGAGTATGCATTGTGATTTTCTTAGATGACAAGTACTCTTATAACGGTGTTTTATTTCGATAAGGAATTTTAGGTGACAAAAAAAATCTCATAGAAACACTAATGTTTGCAATGCAAAATAGAATATATTTAATCTCCCATATATGTTTGATATTTATATTCATTAATTAATTCATGTAGTGGTTCTATCTTAATTTTGAGTAAAGAATCATGGATTTCAATTATAATTTTCTTAGGTTTTGTTATACATGGTAATAATGTGAATCTCGAAATTTATTCTCAATTTTCATATGTTTCTATTTTTTAAGTTAATATGATCTAAAATGTTTTTAGAATTCAGTCTTCTGTGATCCATCATAAATTTTTAGAATTATTTTGGTAATAATCACATGCAATAGAACATTTTCGACACATTTCGAACCAACCAGTGTGGTTCATCATCGGGACTAGGTGAGAGATCATATCAAGAAATTGAGCTTAAATAGATGTAGCGATGGCTAAACTCGTTGTTGGAATAACGGCTAGTTTGACTTTGAAGGGAATACAATTTTATTCAGATTATAATTTTTTTTCTATAATTTTCTAAAATTTAAATTATAACTTTTATGGTGAATTTTTATAATAACTTTAGATTAAATTTTATAATATTAAATAATATTTTTTGGGATTATGTTAATGTGATTTTAGATTTAAAAATATATTTTTTTAGAAGATGGGGTCAAAACAAATTAAATAATTAAATTGAAAATCGATAATCAATGAAGGAACCAAAAAACCAAGGCAAAAATGAAGGAAGGAAGGGGTGGAAAATAACAACAATTAGGAATATAAGGTAGAGATCCAACACCTGCTAATATTCCAACTGTCATCCCTATTAATATTAACGGTCCTTTTTTCAATCTCTAAGGCCTCCCTTAACTTATGGTGATGAAAATGGTTGATCCTAGCAATAACCTTAGCCTCTTCGATGCAAATATGATGGTTAGTATTTTTTACATGCTCAACTAGGGCAAAGGAGCGGGATCTTCCATGCTTAATGTCAATAGCATGCTCACAAATCCTTTGATTTATAGACCAGCCAGTTTCACCAATATAAGGTGTCCCACAAGAGCATGGAATGATGTAGACACATTTTCCATCCCTAGGGTTTATCGGATCTTTAGAAGATTTTAGAGAGATGCGAATAGTGTTAAGGGGTTTGAATGATGAATAAACCTGATGCCTCTTAAGTACCCTAGCTATCCTATTAGTGGTTCCCTGAATTAAAGGAAGGCACACACTGCAGACCCATTCACTAGGCTCTTTTTTATTTTTAACTATGGGACCTTTTTTTGCTTTAAGAAAAACTATAAGGCCCTTGGACCTAATATAACCATTCTTACAAAATACATTCAAGAGGTGGGTATTTCCTCCTTCAAGGTGGGACTCATCAGAGATTCTCAATGCCCTAGTGGGTAAGGTGTTGAGGACGACCAATTTCTGAACAGGAAAATGATGCGAACTAGCATGAAGATATTGCTCAGTATCATTTTTCTTTCAAAAAACTTGATGGGAGAAAGAACCATCACCCTTTCTTGAAAGAAGAATGTCAAGGAAATGAAGGCTACCATAAACCTCATATTCCATGGTGAATTTTATGGATCAAGATTGAATATTAAGATGAAGGAAAAGGATATCTATATTTTCCTTGCCATGAGGCCAGACGATACAAGTGTCATGTACAAAAATCTTCCAAAGCTTTGGGTGGAACAAAGCTGAGGAATGGGCCTTGGATTCAAAGTCCTCCATAAAAATATTAGCAACAACTGGGGAAAGGGGAGAACCCATGGCAACACCACAGGTCCGCTCATAGAATTTACCTTCAAAACTAAAGAAAGTAGAGGCTAGGTAGTTTTGGAGTGGAGTCCCTAAGGCACAAGTTTCAAAGCTCCTTTTTGGATAATTTTTCATGTGTGCATTGCGCAAAGGGAGTCAAAGGGCTTTGGGGGTGGTCAAAGCCCCCTATTTTTGTGTAAATGAACTTAAATGTAAACGGTGGGCCTCAAACCATGGTTTGATACCATAGTATCTGTGCGCTAACTGCATATAAATAGATAGAAGATGTCTAAGCAAAGTAGTTGATGATTGTGAAAGATAGTTTATGATTTTTCTCACAAATAGTATGTAAGAGTCTTGCCGGGTTAGGGTTGGAAAAGGCTCTTGTTGGATATGTGCGCAGAGACCTAGTCCTGGTTGTGTGCAGAATCTGCTGGCTATGTGCACGGGAGGGTTTTTAAGGGTTTGGTAAGGGTTGTTGTGTAAATAAGATTGATGTACTGAATGATATATCTGGAGATAATATAAGGAACTATTTTAGTGAACCTCTTGTGTTATGCATCTGTGTTGGTTATTGTTATGCTTTGTTGAGACCGCACTGATCTAAGATGATTATTATCTATTGCGCAATATATCTGGATAACTTATGATTAAATTATGATAAATAATAGATTTGTTTAAGTCTTTTTTGCATTGTGACTTGGATCGGATTCTGTTATGTTTGTCTGCATCAAAGTGATAATGATTATGTGGTTAATGTTTTCACATTCTCTGTGCATGCATCTATATAATTTTCCTTTGGGTCTTTGCCGAGGGCCACTCATTAATTTCTCCCTTGAGGTACGGAAACCTAGTTCCAGCACCCCCCCCCCCCCCCCACAATACTTCTTTGGGTGAGACTTTGGCCTGCACAAGCAGAACACTGCTGAAAAGGCCAGTAGTTGAAGGGTTTGTTGGTTTATCCATAAATTTTGAACCTAGGTTAGGACCCCTCAAGCCAACAAATGGTTCCATTTCTAGGACCGAGATGGTTATTTGGAGGGAGATTTGATGTTGTGGCAGCCCTCGCGAAATGAATTACAAGATTGGTTGGATAGAAAGATCCTGGAATTTGTGCTTCGAGAGAAGAAGAGTAATAAGCTATCTGATGAAAAATGGGTCAGAAAATATATTTATACGTAAGTGCATGAAATTTTCTTTAGTTCCTTCACATATGAGCTTTAGGAGTTGTTGTCGTGCTTAACTGAATTCCATCGTTGTATAAGAGATAACCAAGTCAGTGAGTGGACCTCTGAATTGATCCAAAAAGTAGAGAAATTTGATAATAAGATCACTCACGTGGTATATCATTGGATCGACTGGATCTTGGGTGACTTTGTGATTGAATTTTCCATTGATCAGTTTGTGTCCTACTCTATAGGAGAGAGAATATTTTTCAAAGGCCCTAGAGGTAAGTTCTTGCGCTCATTGAAATTGTTGCTAAAGATGCTATTGTGTGAAAAGGGTTGTCTGTGGGAACATGTTGCTTGAATGCATCAAAAGGGTTCAACTATGCACGGTGGAAAAATTTACTGCAAAGAGTCTGAAGAAGTCCCTTATAGCCCTCTAAAGCTTAGATCTGATAGTGAGCCTGAACCATAAACCACTAGCTCAAGTTATTCTGACGAAGAAATCTTTTTCCAACAAAGACCTTTAAGTTTGTTTCCTACCCCATCCACTCCACTTCTGTCATCGCACTAGAGACCACCTACTCCATCGCGCAGTCCATATCCTCCTCCTCTCCCAGAAGTAGCAATGGTCGCATCAATGAAGCTGCCTAATTTCAAGGGTATCGGGAATGAGGATGTCGAACACTTTTGGTTTGTGACTAAGGCTATGTGGAAAGCGCAACAGGTTCACAGTAATGATATCAAGAAAGTGCATCTCACTACTGCATTCCAGGATAGAGAATTGGATTGGTATATGAGGTATGTTTAGGATAACCTTAATGCTACCTTGCAACAAATATAGACATCCCTAAAATATAAATTCAAAAAGTGTAAGTCATACTCACAGCTGGTAATTGAGATGAAAGATATCCACCAGGAGGTTAATGAGTCTGTTTGGGAAGCACACCAATGGTTGAAGCATGTCATCAGGGATGGAGAGTTCGTCATTGACGATGCTCAACATAAAGAATGGTTCATTGCTATGTTGCTTCCCCATTTGCGTCAGCCATTAGGATAGAAAAATATTTCCAAATTAGCTGAGGTTGTAGAGGTTGCAATGAAATTATAAGCTACACCAACACCTGTTGCGGTTGGGACTCAAAAAATATAGAATCATATGGAAGCCATGCACTTGGAAATTCGAAGCTTGCACAATGATAAGGGCATGGAAGCATGCACAGAGATATGGTGTATAAAATGCAAATCTTCTGGGAACCATAAGGATCAGTGTCCCGTTTTCACTAATTATTTGAATGCTGGAGGTCCGAGCCCCTTGATGAGCCCTATCTGGTGTACAATCTGTCAGGTTGTTGGATTACATGACACAGATTTCTGTCCAACGATTGGGAAGTATCATCCTAACCTAAAGAAGTTTTTTTTCATGTTATGTTCATCATTAGGGCATGATGAGCGGCACTGTCGCACTTATGAGATGATGATGGATAAATCTGAATTATACAGGGTGCAGGCTAAGTCCTTGATCCAAAATGGATTCAGTTTTGCCTCCAGATCTAAGTCTTCAAATGTAGTTGAAAATGGAATCAAGTTGAAGTGCTCGTCGAAAGCTTTCCAACGGTGTGAACGGCGCGTGAAACCGACTTCGTATGAGGAAGTTGTGGCAAGTCAAAGTTTTAGGGAAGAGTAGGGAAAAATGGAAAAAGTCAAAGTCAAACATTCAACGTTCAAAGTCAAAGTCAATAGTGTGATGTCAGTAGGACATGTGTCATCCCGGGAATGTGCCATTTGTCTAGGTTGATGTCATCAATCTCAGTGACGTGTCGAGATATGATTGGTTGATATGGGCCAATCCGGAGCTAACATGTGGCAGCCTAGATTTTTGCCCAGTTTGACCTTGTTTGCAAAAATATGGAGGCCAGGGAGGATCGAACCCCTGACCTCTTGAATTTCTAAGTTTTCATTAGAGTCCAAACACCGGTTGGGCCAACACTTCACTTGGTTTTTAATCTCAAAGGTTTTGTATATAAATAAGGGCGCATATATATATGTAATATATATCAAACCAACACATATAATATATGCGATAATGTGTTGATATATATTATTGTATTCACCGTATATTTATAGCCGCACATAAAACAATCCTTAGGATAGATATTATCGAAGGTTTAATGCATTATATACAAAACCATCGCCGGAACTTTACCTTATAAACCGCGCATAATATATGCCACCGCATATATTTGATACAATATATTAATGTAACTGTCGGAGCATATGATAAACATTATCATATGATTTAATGCGATAACAAATATATTGTTATATGGGCCATAACCGCCGGAAGGTTGGAGAAAGGTCGGGCGGGGTTTCGACCTGCTGACCTCCAAAACTATTTAAACCAACGACTTCACAAGTCCGCAGAGGCAAATTGCGCTACACGGTGAGGCTTAATAAGCCAACATCCGACTTTGTATTTAAACTTGCAGGTGCCGAATCCGCCCATACTGTTGAATCCTTAGTTAAACTGAGAGGGGGGGGGGTGAATCAGTTTAACACATACATGAGCCTTTTTAAAACTTTTCATCAAGCTTATTTACAACTTAATTTTATAACCAACTTAATATGTGAACAGTCCTAATATGTAGCAGCAAGTATTAAGATAATGTTACACCAAACTTATTATGAGAGCAGCAAGCATTAAGCAGATTGGATAGAACATATCAACACATAGGCAACACACACAGAGACAACAGATATAAGTGGAAACCCATAAAGGGAGAAAACCACATCTTATTATTGTTGTGATGCAAAGGCAAGCTCCAACTCCCTCTCACCACTGATTTTCTGCAGGCACCAACCTACAGGAGGCTCCAACCTCAGTCAGCTACAATTGACATCTATCAAGCTTCAACTTGATAGGGAAGCTCCAACTTCCTCAATCTATCAAAAGAAAATATTTTCTGATTTACCTTAGATATCAGCTCTGTTCTGTAGCATGTCTTTCTGCTCCTCCTTTTCTTTATCTTCTCTGCCTCAATTCTTCATACTTTGCATTCTCTAACCTCTTTCTGCACATCAATGTGATATGATTTATATAGTTTTCCTCATAAAAATTCGTATTCCACAAGGAATTCAAAGTGAATAGCCCTGACTCTTTGCCTTCTGCCTCCTCACTTCTTTATCCAGCTCATTCAGAAAATCTTAGCAATTTATATAACTTTCAGTTTTACAGTGGAGTTTTATTTCCTACGGAGACTTTCCAGTGCATCACAAACAATATAAACCAATAAAAAAATGTATACATTTAGTTACAATGAGGATTACAAATCAATCCATTCAGTTTTGGATCACTGTGAGTTTGTCTTTTCTGTGACTGTGTCTATCCTTTTTCAGCTCTGCTTAATCTCCTGTTCACTGCCGTGGTGTAACTGCTGCATATATGTAACAACGCTTTTTATATAACGCCATTCAACTCTCGGCGTAATAATAAAGTTGGTTTTAACACATAAACTGCCTGTTAAATATAATGCAAATGCTTCTCGGAGCCATAATAAAAGACCCTTTAAATAAATAAAATGCCCTTTCGAGCCCACCATCGGAAATTTACTTATGCTCCGATGCGATGAGCCTTTGCGAAAGACCCGATGCGCTAATCACAATTGCAGCTTTCAATAGAATTCTTTGATGTTCAGTTCTCCTCCGATGCGATTAATCACTGTTCACTTCACTGTGATGATGCAATTAATCACTGTTCACTTCACTACGCCGATGCGATTAATCACTGTTCACTTCACTGCGCCGATGTGATGAATCGCTCCGATGCACTTAGGTTGGAGCTCAAACAAAATAGGAGAATCATCGTTTAAAACATATCGGGTCCGGAACTCAATCGTAGTCGAAAGTTTTGTTAACATGTTCTGCTACCATAAGTTTCTCTGATGCGATTAGTGAGGGTCCCACCTTATGGTACTTCGTATATAGAGCACTGCACATATATATATACTTTGTTGCTTGGGTTAAGATTCTCAGAATTGTGTTTATGTATCCTCCAGCTTGGGTTAAGATTCTTGGAATTTCATGTAGGGGGTCCCACCATATACTGCTTTGTTTGTTTTAAGCCCGAACAATAGAACCCTTTGTTCTTTTAATATCGTGCACAATAATACATATGCTTCATATTATAACCTTGGTCCCTTGTACATAAAGCGCTACATATATATATACTTTGCCACATCAGCCTTTATGTATCCTTCAGCTTAGGTTAAGATTCTCGGAATTTTTAGGGGGAGTCCCACACTACACATATAATATCCTCCTTCAACATTATATTAAGTCTTTGACTCAGACTTAAACCCAGCACTAATATATGTAGTAATACAACCTTTCGGGCTCCAGAGTTATTTTAACTCGCCTTGTTTATAATGATATAATGCACTGTCTAAAGTTTGGGTTACATCTTCGTCAATCCGCAACATAGTCGGGGTCCACAGTTAATATATATAAACAATTCAACCATTCAGCATTTTCTCCAATGGTTAATCACTAACCATTAACACAATACTCCAACTGGGCCCACCGCAACTTATATCACATATTCAATGTTTTATATGCCTTGTGTTATAATCTTGGTCCCCATTTAATATAGTGCTCATACTATATTGAACCCCTTTGTGATATTTCATACTCTCAATACTGTATTTGCATATATTACCTCCTCTGTCATATTTCAAACATTATACCATGGCTTTGAATTAAAGCTAACCATCGGGCCCACAATGCATTTTGACTTACCATCATCCTGTTAATTTATAATACACATAGTACACAGGACTTTGTATAATACTTGGCCCCCGCAGAAATGAATGTAGGTCCCACAGCATGTTTTATATAATATATATCAACAAACTTTAAAAATCATTATAACGCCCTTTGAATGTATAACGAATAATCCTCATCAGATTTTGGCTTTAAAATTTGGTTTATATTTCAATTTTCAACAAACGCTTGACTTGGACCCACATTTCTTTTCCTCATTAACCTTTGTTCATCACGCAAGTGTAATCACCGTTGATCTCCCAGCCTTGGAAATTGAACGGACACTGTTAATATCGCATTTTTCTTTGGGCCGAGGGTTAGCACTCAGAAAATACGCGATGTAAGTGGTATCCAAATACCACCCAAGGACACGTGTCCATCAACGACATAGATCACATTCAAAAAGTGAAATCCGCTTACCACTCCCAACTGCACGCGATACTGCTGGTTTCCAACAACTCTGGTTTCACTGTTTATTCAAGGTTCCGCTCTTGACTCCGGATTCTAGTTCTCATAATTTTTAACTCTTATTAAAAGAATTTCGCTTTCGCTCCTGTTTCCTCTTGCGTTCTCGACATTACAATACAGTGCTTCCATATGTTGAACGCCTGACTCCATTAGGTTTTCACTGTGTAATTTCGGTTCCTTTCTTGGTTCTGTGCCCTTACTGGTTCCACCTCTGTTATTCTCTATCTCTGTTATTCTTTGTCTCCACCTCTGTTATTCTCTGTCTCTGTTTCTGTATTCTCTGTCTCTGTTTCACTGTGCTCTCTGTAACCTTTCTCTACTGCTCGACCGTTTCATCTCACGGCTCTGCCTCTGTATTCTATGTCTCTACATCCTCTGTCCTATGCATGACTGTTTTACTCTATCACTGTACTCTGTACTCTATCTTAGCATCCTCTTCTTTTACTGCCTTGTTACTACCTTGCTTCTTTTGCTGCTGCTCGACCCTCTCTGCATCTTGCTGCCTCTTTTTCTCTCTCTCTTCTATGTTGTCTCCTTTTCCATCTCCTTTGCCATCAATGACAACATTTCCAACACATGCAACCAGCATGGTTTTTCAGAGGTGGTTTTTATTGCAGAAAGCAGTTTTTGCAGAAAGGCAGAGTGGTTTTTGACTTTCCAGGGGGTCTGGAAGTCACTGTGGCCAAACATAGGCAAGTTTATACTCATTTTGACCAGGATTATGAGCCAGTCATCATGGTGAGGTCTATTCATCATTTGAGTCTCACTTTTTGAGCTCATGTTTGTAAAGCATTCGAAGACATAATATAAAGGTCAACACTGGAAGCTAAAGGACCAGGAGACGTAGCCAGGAAGTCTGGTGAACTCCTTATTAAATTTTTCCATGTTGATATGTTTAAAATGTGTCTTTAATGGCTTATGTCGTTTATGTTGATTGCAATATTTTCGATCTATTGCATAATTTAACATAAGCAAGTTCACATAGATATCAGTAATTCCTTTTGCATAATTTTAGATCAGTCCTTCTCACCAGCATTCCCTTCTGGGCATGGAGGATCTCCGGGCAAAGGAAGAGGACGAGGAGGTGGATCAGCTAGTCGAGGAAGAGGACAAGTCATTTGTGATAATTGCAGAGATTATGGCCATTATGTGCGTGATTTTCTGAATCTTACACGCCAGTCTTGCAGGTATTGTAGGAAACTTGATCATGTGCTTGAATATTTCCCTATCTTAATTTCTAAGATGTAGGAAAGAAATATGTGGACCCCAACACAAAATTTGTAGATGGTGCATGCTGAACCCCATGGGGAGGTTCCAAGTTTGAATGTAGTAACAAGGAGCAGCATAGCTAGCAATGAAGATAAGGGAAAGAAATCAACTACAGGTGTCTAGATCCGTAAGGCACAAGAGCATAAAATAGGAGTTGATCTTCAGCGCACAAAAGAAATCTTTATCGAGGCATGGAAAGAATTAACCGACGGTGGTGTATCAAAATCAAGTAGACCATTTCAAGGCCTTGGAGGAGATGAAGAGATTAAACCCTTCCTACAGGCATGTATGAAATTACTACGCAATAAGAAGGTAGTATAAAATCTATGGGATTTGATAGATAATTGCAGAGAAGGGATCACCAATGGAAGAACAACGCACAATCAATAAAATCTACAAAAACAAGAAAACAATAGGTAGAGAGATGCGCCTGACTACGAAGATAGGAGCTTATGAGATGGACCAGGTAATTCTTGATCTGGGGTTATATGCTAATGTTCTACCAAAATAGACATGGCAGCGCCTGAGTGAACCCAAGCTAGAATCATCCACGATCTAACTGCACATGGCTTATAAGTAGAGGATCATTCCTCTTGGGCAGTTGCCTCAAGTAGTAGTGAGTATTGAGGGTGTTAATTTGGAAGTCTACTTTGAAGTGATAGAGATTGTGGATGATACAGATCCCTATCCTGCACTGCTAGGATTGGATTGGGGTATTGACATGGATGGTTTCATTGACTTGAAGAAATGAAGGATGGAGTTTGAGAGTGATGGAGTCTAAGTTATCATCCCTATAGACCCTGTTGAAGGACATAGATATACGTAGCCTGCCTGCGCTAAGGATGACATTGACCAAATCTATAATATGAGCTTGCACGAAGAGGATTCCCTTAACCCGACAGCAAATGGAAGTCTTAAGTGGGAGAAGGAAAGCTCTTGTTTTTCATATTCTGATGAGCAGATCGAGAATTGGAACCAATTGCATGACGTGTTTGTGCTGCGTTGTAATCATGTGACTAGATACCTCCGTTGTATAACATCTGAGGTACGTAATCTACCACACTATGATGTTTTGTTTGATGTAAACATGTTTATCATGATAGTGGAGGTAACTGTGCCCGGAGAAAAGAGATTTCATGCTTTGAATCTGGGGTTGCATGCTACTCTTGCCTGTTGGTGGGAGACCCATAAAACAACTTGCGCACATGGGATGAATGCAACGGAATGATTTGGTTGCACTTTGAGCAGCCCGCTCCCTCAACAGCCGAGGTTTTCTTTTGGCCAGGGTGATCCGCGTAAACACCTTGCTACATTGATGGAGGTCTGGGATAAGAATCCTAGGTCCAAATGGGTTCACATTTTTATTCATACATTGGGACCGGTCCCTACTGCTTGGTATTTGGAGATGGAGCTGCGTCGAGGAACTCTCAATTGGGTTATAATGATATAAAGCTTTCTGTTAACCTTAAGCTTGGAAATGGATCATAGGGACTAGACGAAGCCTTGCAGGATATTGAGGCAGTTGTCTTTGATGACTCCCAGCCATGGGTATAATTTTTTGCGCCAGCATGGGATGCGTAGATGCATGAAATTTTAAAATACCACAATCTGACCATTGAAGAACATGATGAGAACCCTAGGAATATCTTGATCCCTGAATCTGAGGGCAACCGCACAGTGGTCATCCCCTCACTCACTGCGCCAAACGTAACAAAGCCATTAAATATTAGACAGGTGAATATTGGCTCTGAATAAAAACCTAAACTAGCGAATATTGGAGACTACTGGGATGATGATATTGTAGGTAAAGTTGCCAAGTTGCCGACAGAATACTAAGATTTGTTCCCTACGAAGTTTTCCGAACTAAAGGGAATCATCAGCGAACTTGGGGTTATGAAGATCACCTTGAAGTCGGATGCACAACCTGTCAAACAGTTCCCATACAGGTTGAATCCCCAGTATAAGAAGAAGGTGAAAGAAGAATTGGACAAAATGGTTACGACATGCGTCATTGAGCCAGTAGAAGACTATGAATGGGTCAACCCTATGGTAGTGCAAGACAAGAAGACTAAGGGATAAATCCGGATCTATGTCGATCTGCGCAAACTAAATGATGCTTGTGTGCATGATCCATTCTCTATCCCATTATCTGATGAAATATTGGATAATGTTGGTGGACAAGAGGCCTATTCCTTTACTGATGGTTTTTCTGGGTATCATCAAATCCAGATTGCACCAGAAGATCACAATAAAACTACCTTTACTACGGAATGGGGGTATTTCCAACATAGGGTAATGTCATTTGGATTGAAGAATGCTCCTGTTATTTTCTCATTTGTGGTTGTAGCTGCCTTCAAATCATTTATCCACAATTTCTTAGAAGTATATTATGATGACTGGACTATATTTGGACTTTTGAATAACCATGTCTCAAACTTACACCTCATGTTAGGAAATACCAGATATCCCTGAACTTGAAAAAGTGTATCTTATGTGTACCATTTGGGATATTGTTGGGACATATTGTATAGATTTTATGGTTAACCCTACCAAAAATCATAGTAATATTTAATCTAGAGGTGCCTGCGAACGTGAAGCAGTTGTGCTCAATCTTGCGGCACAGTAGGTATTACTGGAAATTTATTTAGGGCTATGAAATTATCACTGCGCCTATAGAAAATATACTAAAAAAGGATGCAACATTCTAATGGGATGACGAGTGATAGAAGACCTTCGAGTTTCTAGAAGAAAATATGGTTACTGTACCCATCCTGGTCTTCCTAGATTGGTCGAAATAATTCCATGTACATGTAGATGCATCATGCATCGTGCTCGGGGCCATGTTAGCGCATCCAGGCGCATGATAAATAGATCACCCCCTTTCCTATGCCAGTCGAAAACTCTCAAGTGCAGAATGAAACTATTCAACCACAGAACGATAGGGGATAGCTATGGTGTATGCATTGCAGAAGTACTACATTGATGAATATAATTTCCAACAGAAGAAATAACTCGTAGCACATGTAGCTTACTTCACCATCATCGTCGGGAAATTGTAAAAACTAGGTGTAGATGAACTGTTGCGCAAGTATGTCCTTGAGTATGAGAGATGCACAATTCTGCATGAAACTCGTGGAGGAATCGCTAAGGGTCACTACGCTGGTAAGGCGATGGCACAAAATATTTTGCGAGCTAGCTTCTGGTGGTCCACACTGCATAGTGATGTTGTTGCACATTTTCGTGCATGTGATGTTTGTCAAAGGACATAAAAGCCCTCACATCGAGATGAAATGCCCCTGCACCCCCAAATGGCCCTGCAGGCTTTTGCAAAATGGGCTATTGATTTTGTCAGCCCTATCAATCCCCCTAGAAAGTGTAGTCGCGCGCACTACATCATCACAATAATGGATTATGTCACTATATGGGTTGAAGCCAAACCTATAAGGGACTGCACTATCGATACCACCGCAAAATTCATATTTTAAAACATTGTGGCATGGTTTGGTTTCCCGAATATTCTGATCAGTGAATAGGGCAGGGATTTTTCCAATGAAACCATCAACGCACTCATATAAGAGTTCAAGATGCACCATCAGAAGAGTACCCCATACCACCCATAGGAAAATGGTGTGGTTGAATCATTCAAAAAAATATTCGAGGCAGCTAGCTCTCACTAAGGTATGTAATGCTAACAGGAATGATTGGGATGAACAAGTACCTACGGTTCTCTGGGCGTATAGGATGACCTACAAGAAGTTGACAAGATAGAAACCTTTAAAACTTGTGTATGGGACAGAGGCTATGTTTCCAATGAAATTCATCGTCACTAGTCTGTGCATTGCAAAATTTACAAATATGGCGGAAGAAGATACTCTGGTAGAACAGTTGGCACAACTAGTTGCTCTAGAGGAAGATCGGTTTATAGAAAATTATCACCAGCAAGTCCAGAAGGCGTGCAAAAAATCATGGCATGATTGGCATATCTGAAAGTAGGTATTCCGGGTGAGGGATTTAGTCTTATTATATGATAGTAATTTTGCGTGCCACCCTGGCAAATTTCGAATGCACTGGCTTGGCCCTTATGCTGTGAAGGAAATCACTAATGTCGATGTTGTGTGCCTGGCCACCTTGAATGGTCAATTCCTCCCCGGATATGTTAATGAAATTTGCTTGAAGCTGTACAGGGACAACCCTGTGCCCATGCCACAGTGACTTGAGATGAGTCACATGTTTGTGTTGGGGGCCTGTTGGAGCAGAGTCCCCTAAGGCACAAGTTTCAAAGATCCTTTTTGGATAATTTTTCATTTCCGCGTTGCACAAAGGGAGTCAAAGGGATTTGAGGTGGTCAAAGTCCCCTATTTTTGTGTAAATGAACTTAAATGTAAATTGTGGGCCTCAAACCATGGTTTGAGACCATATTATCTACACGATAGGCACATATAAATATATAGAAGATGTCTAATCTAAGTAGTTGATGATTGTGAAAGATAGTTTATGATTTTTCTCGCAAATAGTTTGTGAGTGTCTCATCGGGTTAGGGTTGGGTAAAAGGCTCATGTTGGTTGTGTGCGCGGAGACCTAGTCCTAGCTGTGTGTGTAATTCGCTGATTGTGTGCGCAAAAGGGTTTTGTAAGGGTTTGGTAAGGGTTTTTTTGTAAATAAGATTGATGTACTGAATGATATATCTAGAGATAATATAAGGAACTATTTTGGTGAACCTCTTGTGTTATGAATTTGTGCTGGTCATTGTTATGGTTTGTTGAGACCGCATTGTTCTAAGAAGCTTATTATCTATTACGCAAGATATCTAGATAACTTATGATTAAATGCTGATAAATAATAGATCTGTTTTAGTCTTTGTCGTGTTGTGACTTGGATCAGATTTTGTTTTGTTTATCTACACCAAAGTGATAATGATTATGTGGTTAATGTTTTTTCATTATCTGTGCGTGCATATGTATAAGTTTTCTTCAGGTCTTTCCCAAGGGCCACTTATTAATTTCTCCCTCAAGGTGCGGAAACTTGGTTCTAGCACCCCCCCATACTGCTTCAGATGAGACTTTGGTCTGCACAAGAATATCACTGCCGAAAGGGCCAGTAGTCGGAGGGTTTGTTGGTTTATCCATAAACTCTAAACCTAAGTCAGGACCCCTCAAGCCAATAGGCAGATCCTGACTAATTGAGCCATATCTGGATCAGTAATGCAATTAATGACATCAATGGCCTCATTAATGTAGATATTGGTGAAAAGAGAAACAACATCAAAAGTCACAAGTCTATCATCTAGATCCATTATAACTTCCTTTAAATATTTAACAAAAGAGGAAGAATCCTTGACAAAGGAGTCGGTACGACCTACTAGAGGCTTAAGCTTATGGGCTAAATATTTGGTGAGAAGATAAGTTGGACCGCGTATGGTATTAACAATGAGATGAAGGGGGGCACCATCCTTATGGATCTTAGGAAGACCGTAGATTCTAGGAGTAAGGGGTGCCTGTGGGTGTGTTCTTTGTTCATAATACACGTGGAGGAATGATCCCATAGCCAATTTTTTAATAAATTCAAGAGATAGATTGGGGGTAGGGGCACCCATAAATGAGTTGGTCATCCCACTTGATTTAACTTCATATTTATCAAGTGTTGAGAGGGATAACCTCTTGAGGTGCAAACCTCTTTTAGAGTTCAAAACGTGATAAAATTTTTCATCTTTCGAGATTTGATCCATATGGGTCCTTTATAGATCTAGGGTTAAGATGGATCTATGTTGGTTACTATTTTTTTAGTTTGTTAATGTAACTATTATTTTATTATAGGAAAAAATCTCCATAATACTAGACGATAGAGAGTTTCTTTGTTGAAAGAGTACTATATTTTATCTTTAATATTATTAATTGGTTCTATCATGGGTGATTGAAAGGAATCATTATTATCTTTCTCACCCAAATTCAATTATTACTAATAACATGGGCATGCCATCTTACAAACAATCAATTATTAAGGAAAAATTACATTTATAAATACACATATTAACCTAAGATTTATATATATAATTATATGTCTATTATTCTTAGTATTATAATTATTTATATAATAAAAAAGTGCATCAACAACTCAATATAATAAAATTGTTGTTGCATTTGTCTTACACATATATATAATAAAAAAATTAAAAAAAACTACATTTACAACTAAATATAATAAAAATGTTGTCACATTTCTTTTACATTTAAAAAAATTATAATATAAAGAAAATTATATATATATATATATATATATATATATATATATAAAAAGAAATTACATCTTAAAAAAATAATTTCTTATCACAACTTTAAAATTTAGTTTTTCAAATATTTGATCATTATTTTACAATTAATTAACTGAATCAACTATTGTTTTAATATATGAAAATAGAAATAGAATTATAAAAAATATTTTAAATATTTATTTTATGAGAGTTTATAGTAGAATTGGATTTGAAGAATTTTAATTTTTTAGATTTGATAATCTTTTAATATTATTGGATTTTACAAATTTCAAAATTTCATAAATGAAATTTTTTCTGACAGTTGATTTGATAATCCTTTAATATTCTTCGTCTAAGTCATAATGGATAGATTAAATTGAAAGTGTGAAAAATAAAATTATAGTTTCCAGTTTCCAATACTGAAATAACAAATTAAATTAATTTATTATTTATGTTGCCACTTCTTAAAAAGTTTCTACTCTAGTTTGAAAAATAAAAAGTCATAGTTTTCATTTTAAAATACAAAAATAACCAATTAAATTAATTTATTATTTATTTTTCCACTAGCTAAGAAGTTGCTTCCACTCTCCTTTCCTCCTCATACCTAAATTGAAAACATTTATTGCTTTTAAATTCAAGGTTGGTTGAACTACTTTTGTCTCGAGTTTATTTTAATGTTACAAATTATTTTCATTGTATTTTACTAGTGGTTCACATGTGAATAAAAATCTGAAGCACGTGGCTCGCAAATGCAATCCATTACTTACGGGGTGAAACACATTGTAAATACACCACACTAGATATCGGTAAGCTCAATTAACAATACTTTACATATTACGTAGTAACCATTTTTATACACTGACATTAACATGTATTTTTTTTTTTTTAATATTTGAAAGACAATGTTTTAAGTATTTGTTTTTAGGGTTAGAATTTTGGTTACATAATATTTTTTTAAATTTAAGTTTATATTTGCTAGTAAAATTTTATGTGTATTTACCATATATATATGAACCATTTTTATTAATATAATTATACTAATATGTTTAATATGTATAAAAATTCCTAATATGTGTCATTTAAAAGTTATAGATTTAAACTTCACAACAATTCAAACTCTATATAACTATCAATTCATATATATATATATATAATTCATATATATATATATATATATATATATATATATATATATATATATATATATATATATATATATATAACCTAACTAACCAACTCACGGAAACCATTTCACAAAGATTTATTTTTATTTTATCCTACCCAAAAGCCACTATGTATATATACAATCCCCTAAACATGAAATCATGGAAAGGCGTTCAGGAAAAGCAAAACACAAAAAGTTTACGAAGCTGTAGCGCAAGGATCTTCATTAATGAAGAGTGCTGGCATCCTTCGATTTTTAAAGTGACATTGTTATAATCAACTTTTTTACAGCATGCATCCTAAAAAACTATATATTATTATTAAAATAAATTATTTTGTTACTAAATAAAATATTCAATTTTTCATTGGGCTACGCCGAAAGCTATACGTCCCACACCTAAATATGCTTGCCAATAAATATAGGAGCTCTGTGCAGATTAGAAACTTGGTTTACCAATTTCACAAGTGGTTTGTTGCTTTAACCTCATGAATTTAGTGAGAGTCTCACCAATTTTCTCGGTTAATTTGTCAATTTTCTTGATTTAAAAACCGAAAAAACTTGAATTAATAAAAATATATATCCCACTATGAAAGGAAATAATCTTAAATCAACCGAATACTCAATTTCCAAATTTGACAGCCTCACGAACCAGTGGTCCACAATTTACATTGTCGAACATCATTTTCAGCCATCAGAATATGTATTCATAAGTATTTGGCAATATTACAGACGATTTCCTATAAATCTAATGTGTTACCAGCCTTCCCCTCCGTCGGAAGGGCACAGAAAAACAGGAAAGCAGACGTAGGCATCGTTGTCCACGTATGTCGAGGGTCATATACATATTTCTTTAATAAACAAACGTGAAAAACATTATGGACCCTCACATAACTAGGGAGGGCCAGATGATAGGCTATTAGCCCTATTATTTCCAAGACCCGTAAAGGTCCACAATAGCGAGGTGCAAACTTAGCACACCCACTCCATTGCAAGGTACTTTTCCTGGGTTTAATTCTCAACTGCAGATGATCTCCCATTTGAAACTCCTTATGAGTCATTTTCCTATATGTGTATTCTGTCGGTGTTGGGCAGACAGAAAATTCAAGCGAATTCTTTTGACTTCATGCTCCATCTCCTTAAGCATATCTGGTCCTAGTATCATTTTGTCCTCGGGACCATCCCTGTTGGCAAGTGTTCTGCATTTCCTACCATATAATACTTCATAGGGACTCATTTTGAGCGACTCATGGTAACTATTATTATAAATGAACTCAACCAAATGGAGATAATCCTCCCATTTAGCTGGTTCATTCGTTACGTACATACGCAGCATGTCTTCTAACAGTGGATTCACCCGCTCTGTTTTCCCATCCATTTGAGGATGGTAGGCAGTACTGAAATGTATCTGGGTACCCAACCCTGTCGAAAGAGCCCTCCGAAAGGGAGACTTGAATTTCACGTCTCTATCAGAAATCACTACCTTAGGTATGCCATGCAACCAGAATATTTCTTTCATGAAAATATTTGTAGTATCCATTGTCTTATACATGGATTTTACTGGAATAAAGTGAGCGGTTTTTCTCAACTTATCCTCCACCACCATAATAGAGTCATGTTATTTTCTTGTTCTAAGCAGTCCAGTTATAAAATCCAATGTAATCATTTCCCATTTTCATTCTGGAATAGGAAGTGGATTCAATAGACCTGTTGGATGTTGATGCTCAGACTTTACTTGTTGACATTCTAGATGTTTGGACAGATATTTTGCGATGTCTTTCCTCATTCTTGAAAAAAATATTCCTTCTTCAACGCAGAAAATAGCTTTTGATATCCTGGATGCATTGCGTATGGGCTATGATGATGCTCATTCAGTAATAGTTGCTTGATATACATTTGATTAGGCACATAAATTCTGCCACGAAAAGTCAGATGATCCTTGTTATTAATTTCATATTCAGTGACCTTACCTAATGTTTGCAATTATTTGGTGTGTTTCCAAAGGTATTTGTATTAAGGGTCCTTAAGGGAAGCTTCAGCAAGTGTTCCAGACACATCGAACTCAATTTGATGGTATTGGATTTCATAGGCACACTACACCTTTCGACTTAAAGCATCAGATGCCCGATTTTCTTTTCCTTTCAAATGTTTAATCTCGAAATAAAACTCGCTCAAGAATGCAGTCCATCTAGCCTGCCTTGCATTCAGAGTTGGCTGATTAAACAAACTGGTCAAGCTGCTATGATCTGTCAACAACAAAAATTTATTCCCCAACAGATAATGATGCCATATCTTTAAATCATGTACTACTGTTGTGAGTTCTAAGTCGTAAGAAAAACACCTTTGCTCATGTTCCTTTACTTTGCGGGATTCATATGCCACCACTTTATCCTCTTGCATAAGAACCCCTCCCACTCCTTCTTGGCATGTGTCTGTACACACAACGAATTCTTTCTCAGGGTCTGTCACCTTTAAAATTGGGGTTGAGTAATTGTTTTAACTATTCAAATCTTTCTTGGCATACTACTATCCACTTAAATATCCTCCCTTTCTTCTATAGATAAGTTATAGGGTATGCGATCTTGGAAAAATTATTAATAAATCTACGATAGGAACTTACTAAACCCATGAAATATCGTATATCTACAACATTTTTAGGAACAAACATTTCCATAATTGTCTAAATGTTTTTAGGATCAACAACTATTCCCTCGGTTGATATCACGTAACCCAAATACTGGAATCGATCTTTGAAAAAGTCACACTTGTTGTACTTAGCATACCGTTGATTTTCCCTTAGTGTTTGTAGTACTATTTTGAGGTGTTTTTCATGATATTCCTCATTCTTAGTGTTGGGCCAGAATTGTAACCTACGGATAAACTATGCTTCCCTAGACCAGTTTCTAGTCTAGAACAACAGGAGAAATACTGCACTACCATTTTTCCTAACTCAGAACAGATACACAGAGAGGATTGGATGCTTACTTGTTTCAGTCGCTTCCACTACAGCCTCAACTGCAAGCGGTTTCAAATAGTTGAATGCTTCCTGCAAAAAAGAGCACTGAAACAGCAAAAGATACAATAATATAGATATCTATTCAAGTTAATTAGCCAAATCAATTAAGCATAAACTACATTCATCAACCAAGATTTTACAACATGGAAAATCAAAGTAAACATGGATGCATGTAGGGAAAAACAAGAAGTACTCTTTATTGATGATAGAAGGAGAGGTTACAACCTAGTGACTGATTCATCGTGACCTTCCAACAAAGTTCCCAAGTCTCATCACAACATAAGTCTCTCCAGCAACACCTCCACAAGCCAAACTCTCTATTGAAAATTCTCCAGCATTTCCCTACTCAAATTCTTCCTCCCTGAACACTTAGATTTGTGTTCAATTTATAGATGAACTGTAGGTTGTTTTGCAATAAATTGCATTCCAAAAATAGGCAAGACATGTTTTCCAGTCATGTAGATTTCAAATGGACACTTGGATCCGAAGCTTGACACATGTGAACCCTTCTAGAATACATTGGCCAAGTGGAGATTCCGGAACAATGAGAATTTCTCTCCCAATCTGACCAACGCACCTTTGAATGTCGGGAAGTGCTTTGCAGAGCAGCCTTGAATGGGGCTACCTGCATATGCAACACACTTAGGCCCCTTAAAGCCTGCGTTGGTGAGCTCCCACATGTTTAATAATAAACTTCAAACCATGGAAAAGCCTTGCTTTGATGAAAATCTTGTTTGATTCATGAATTTTTCCTGTCTTAGGGCATATAGCAACTGAGATGATAGGGAATGATAGACCCTTTGATCATCGGTCCTAGAGATGTTGCCCATATAAACAGGTCATTGGGAATGGTGCCCAAATTGACCTATAACAATTGCCCCCTAAAGCATGAGATCCAAATAATAAGAACATTTTATTGAGATGCTTTACATTGTGATGAGCTTGGAAACAAAGCGGAACGGTCACCTCCATCAATCTTACAATACATTACATCATGATAAATCCTATATTGATCATAATTGTTGAGAGTAGGCATTCCCATAGTCAGCACATAAAACAATCTAATAACATGTACATAATTCAGAAATTCGTCTACATTGGAATGTTGCCCAGATGCAGACACGCCTACAGATATAGGCCCATGTTTGGATGACAATCTGTATGTAAGGTCACTGTACAGATGATGTGTACAACAATCCTGAAATCGCAGTCCAGATGGTTGAAACTAGATCCGAGGTCTTCTTATCTCATTCACTCAATCATTCGGGTACAAGTCTAGCCATGCGAATATATGATTTGTTGTCGAACATGGAAATACATCGTTTGATTACCAGCCAATAATGAAAGCTTTTAACAAACACGAGAGAACCACCATTAATTAAAATGGCCCTCAAGGTACTGTAGTACATTTCGTAAGATGTGAATAGATGATTTAATGTTGAAAGCCAAACAAAATCTTTCGATCAAAGGTCCGGAAGCGAGGATTTTGTCGATGTTGTAACAAGCTTCATGGTACTGGAATCTGATGTTTCTAAGTGAACTTCCTAGATATTGATTTGTAGTCGACATGAAGTCACCTTATTGCAAAACTGGAGTTACTGATTTCAGAGACAAGGGTATGACTTGATATAGCAATTTTCAGGGATGACAGTCATGAAAATGAAGGTTTGCGAGTATTGTAGATGGATGAGTTCTTAATCACTGGATGACTTCTCTTAAACATATCGGCGACACTGTGATGAGTTGGCAGCATTGACCCAAAACCAAAGTGAAGGTATGATGAACCATATGTGTGAATGAACAGTCAAGATGATTACCCAACCCAAACAGTCACGGACATGGAGTGAAAGAAGTGTCATGTTCAAGAGCGACTTGCTACCAAAAATAAACGTTGCTTGCTTTTCCCAAATTTTCCTCTGTCATTTGTCGACCAGTACCTCTTTATTTGTTAACAAGCTTGAGGAGGATAACATTTGCTTGATCTATAATTCAACCCTTCGGGCGAATAAAGAATAAAGTATCGCTATTTAACAATTTAACGAGTCTAGCAATGAATGAAACTCGATTCTTTCCATGATTGACAAGCCCGTCGCTATTTTATGTTTTAACAAGCTTAACGACAGTGATAGCCTGGTCCTTTTTCATGTTTAGAGAGTCTGCAAAAGAGGACGAAAGAGGACTCCAAAAAGTACTTTTTTGTAAATTTGTCTCTCAGATCCGAAAAAGTGTAAAATGATATCTGAAAGAACCTCTTTGGTCATGTTTAACCAAGGGAGTCTTTTTTCATAAATAATCCATCTCAGTCCGGAAAAGGTTTAAACTTATACTGAGTAGATATCAATTCATTTACTTTAACGAGCTCAAAATGAAAAGTGCTCGGCAATATTTTCACATTATCAGAGTCCGAAAAGAGCTGAAAGAAGACTCCAGGGGTTCCTTTTTCGCTGTTATAGAAGCTCGAAAAAGAGATAAAAGTGCGCTTCAAATCCTTTTTCATTTTTATCAAAGCTCAAAAAATAAAGAGAAAAAGTATGCTTTGTGGTCAAGTCCTTCTTGAAATAATTCTGCACGACTAACATGTTCGTCAGTTGTATTTCATGTTCAGAACAACATCAAATGGATTAAAAATACCTGTTTCATGACAAAAACATCATAAAACTATAGTCATAGCAATAAATTTAACTTGCAAGTAATTAAATGACTATATAAAGTAGTTTCACTATTCATTTTTACCATTCCATAGTTACCTTTTTCATTTTGGAGCTTTGAACCTGATTTTGCCCCCGAAATTCAGTCGTTGATTGCGGTCGTTTCAGTGGACGGATTTCATTGCCGTTTGATCCAGGTCGGTAGTAAAAACCTCCTGTTTCTTTCAGTATTCATTTCATTACCTTTCCTTGCAAATTTTCAGGGTTTTGAGGCCCCTAGGGTAAATTCTACCAAAATTAATGGCAACGCACCCTTGAATGTCGAAACTTGCATTGCATAGCAGGTACAGTGAAGTGTACCTATATGTGAAACGCACTGTCTCAGCCCAGAGAGAACGTTGGGCGCAGTTGAAGTTTTTTGTTTTCATGCTGTGTCCAAAATTTTCCTAGTTTTTTGCAATGAATGGTATCTAATGGATCCTTTGGTTGATTTTCAGGTTTCCATTGGATTATAATGACGATTACATGGAGAGAAAGAGAACAAGATATGATTGCCTTAAATGATCCAGGTACTGTAAGAGCTTTAAGAGATTGCGGGCTGCTTAAGTACTTCAAACTGTCAGGAATGAGGCAACAGATAGAACTCTTGGAGTTCCCTCTTCAAGCATGGGATCCAGCGATAGAGGCATTTCACATAAAAAATCAAGTGTTGTCCATAACAGTTGAGGATGTGTATTTTCTCACAGGTTTGTCAAGGAGAGGTTTGCCCATTTCACTCATAGGATCTATTGCTGGAGGAGAAATAGTGAGGGATTATGTTATGCAGTATTGCTATCCAGGGTCAGAACCTAGAAAAGATGGAAAAATAAACATCCATGATGTCAGGGATTTGCCTTTGAGAACCATCCTATTCATGATCTCTAAACTAGCCGGCACCATTACACTCCATGTAGCGAACAGATCATATATGAAATATGCGCTGGAATGTTTAGAGCCAACAGTTTTCAACTGGTCTGAAGTTTTTCTATCTCAGATAAAGGAACAACTGAATAAAGCAAAGGGAGGAAGGAAGAAAAATTTCAGTTATGGTTCCATCCTTATTTCCTTCGCCTTGGAACAGATTCCACTGATGCAGCCACAACATGTAACATTGGATATATCCAGTCCTAGAGATCCTCAAATGCAGAGATGGGTAGAACTCATGGGTCGGCATTCAGGCCAATCGACCATTGTGTTCTCGACTGCATTCTTCGCTTGGTTCATGTGACAGATTGTCACCATCGATGAGTATGCATATGCCGACGTTGACTTTCGAGGAGATCCAGATCTAGTTTTACCAGAAGGCGCTCAGTGGGGTGCAATAGGTAAGATTGATTTGACTATGTTTTTTGATTTTGATAAGGTTTATAAAAATATTTTTGTGTTTTTATTTCTTTCCAAGACTAAACTAAATGTTTAATGTAATGCAGATATCGGTCGCGTTCAACCAGTAGAGGAACCATAGCGCGAAGTGGATGCGCCAGCAGAGAGGACTGTCGGGAGAGCAGTCCTTTAGGACCTTGATATGGCTGAGACTCTTGCTGAGCTCCAGCAGCACATAGAGGGGTTGAGCTTCGGAATTCCAGATTGCTGGATCAAAGAACTTCCCATGCGAATGTAGCCTCACACAATTGGGGTTCCTAGCCATTGGATGCGGTTGCTCCATAGGATTGCTAGATCTATAGCGTGCTATCATGAGCACCACTAGTTTACTTATGACTTTTGCATACATTTTGAGGTCAGATGACCAACGTGTCTTGGGCACAAATTTTGTAAAAAACCTATAACTATCTATCTATATGTTTTCAAAGTTTTTCCTATGTTTAATGCGCAATCCTATTCAATGATGTGAATGTTTTTTCTTTACCTATGTCGCAAATGTCTGTCTAAAACTTGATTAGCTAATGAATCAGTTAAACTGTTCAGATTTCTGGAAATGTGTTGATATTGAATGAAATCAAAATGTCTCTCCAAAAGTATAACTCTAAGGAACAATCTAAGAAATGTTGGATTTCTAACAGTATAAATACTAGTAAGTTTTAGTACCACAAGTTGTGAGTCTAACCTGATGATTGTGCGGTTAATACCAAATGAAATGGCATCAAAGAGAAGTTAAATCAATGCGCTATACTCAGCGATATTATTCGTCGATCTACCAATACAAATCCCTTGAAAACTCACTAACTCGTCGTTTGGAGAAAAAATGTCCCACGATACAGAGGATAGATTCTACGTACTACGACTAGCACCATCAGCATATCCAACAAATGGTTCCGAAGATTCAGTCATCTGCGATGAAATGTAAAGCGAATTACTAACGTTAAGAAAAATATAAAAACAAATTAAGATAGTGAATGCAAATCAACAGCATATAAACAATATAATACAAAAAATTACCATGCTCATGATTAAGCATAGTAATGTTTAAGATACAACCCATTTCTAGGTTGTGCCAATGGAATCCCATCGTAATCAACTAACTCGTAGGCACCCTTTGAAAGATCTCTTTTGAAAATATAGGGGCCATGCCATAATGGCTTGAATTTCCCTGTACCTATCTTATCAACTTCCTGGTCGTAAAGAAGGACCAAGTCGCCCTCTGAGTAGATGCGAGGCTGGACATTTTTGTCATATTGCGCCTTTATACGTCTCTTATGTGCTTCGTTGGCCAATTGGGCTTCATGATGCATTTCATATATATGGATGAGGTTAAGGAGACACGCTTCTTCTTCTGAGGTGTCAGGTAACAAGTCTATCACGAGTTTTAACAATGATATTTCACATTGGATTGGTAAGATAGCTTCCATACCATACACCAATTGAAAAGGAGTAAATCCGGTCGCATTTCTCACCGAGGTTCGATACGCCCACAAGGTGGAGTATAGGATCAAGTGCCAGTTCCTTTTACAGACTCCTATCATTCGTTGAAGCATTCGTTTAAGAACTTTGTTAATAGCCTCAACTTTCCCATTTGATTGTGGATAATAAGGACTAGAATTATCATGCGACAATCCTAACTTGGCTGTCAATTCAAACATCATATGGTTGCGAAAATTCTTGCCATGATTTGTAACTATAGCCTGTGGGACCCCAAACCATGCAATGACATGATTGAAGAAAAAAAATGCAGCTGTTTGTCCTGTGTTGTTGAATGTAGGCATCGCTTCGTCCCATTTGGTAAAATAGTCTACTACGACAATAATATAACCGTGCCCCCTGAACGAAGGAGGGTTACAGGTCATGAAATCGATACCCCATTTCATAAATGGTCTAGCAGAGACAACAGGATGCATTGGCGCTGGCGGCTTGCGGATTTTACAGTCATAAATCTGGCATGCATGACAACTTCTGACTGCGAGGATACAATCTCAAAAAATAGTAGGCCAAAAGTAACCAGCGCGGAGTATCTTCTACGTGGTAGCATAACCAGATAAATGTCCACCACAAGCTCCAGCATGGCAATCATTTAATACTTTTTCGGACTCCTCATGAGTGAGGCACCTCCTTAAAATGGTATCGACACCACGATGATAAAGTGTATCGCCGACAATCAGATAATATTTGGCTTGGTATCGAATACGTCGTTGATCAGAGTGAGAGCTATTAGGTAGAAAAGTTTGGGTTTGGAGCAGGATATAATGGCGAAATATTTCGACAGCTTGAACAGCTACCAAGGCAAGCTTTTCCACGTACGAGTACTTAACTTCCGTATCATTGAGATTACGACTCAAATAATAGATCGAATGTTCAATTCCTTCTTCTACCTGGACCAAAACCATAGCAATGGTCGTTTAAGCCACTGCGATATATAGGAAATAATCATTTGAATAATTTGAAGGATACATTAATGACGCTCGGACAAGATGGTCCTTGACAGCATCAAAATAAGCTTGTGCAACTTGGTCCCAATGGAAGGGAACCCCTTTTTTCAATAATCGAGTAAATCCTTTAGCCATTTCGGCATAGTTTGGAATGAACCTTCTTAGGAATTTAGCCTTTCCTTGAAGTTTCTGTATCTGAAGGAAGTTTGATGGTGCAGGCAAATCAAGAATGGCATGTACCTTAAGTGGGTCTATTCGAATTCTTTCTTTTGAGACTACAAATCCGAGCAATCGACCAAAACAAACACAAAACACACATTTGTGCGGATTGAGGCGTATCTTGTAGTGTCAGCATCGTAAGAAAATGGCTCTCAAAAGCATCGGGTGATCAGTCTGATTTCGTGAATGCGATGTTAAATCATCTAGATATGGTTGAACAATGTGCTTGATGTCGTTGAAAGCATAATCCATTGATCTCTGAAAAGTTTCCCAAGCGTTCTTTAAACCAAACGGGAGTTTCCGATATGCGAATGTGGCCTAGGGACAGATAAATGTTGTCTTATGTTGGTCATCTGGGCGGATATTGATTTGATTGTAGCCGGAAAATCCATCCATGAAAGAAAATATTTCACATCCAATAGAGTCGTCAATAATCTGGTTGATAAAGGGTGTAGGATAGTTGTCTTTTGGACAAGCCTGATTAACATCCCGATAATCGACACACACTCTAATGGTTCCTTTTTTTCATAGCAGGAACGATATTGGAAACCCACCCAGTTAATGGAACAGGGTAAATGAAACTAGCACACAAAATCTTTTCAACTTCTTCTTTGATGGCAGCGGCTTTCTTCGGATGAACAGGACGAAGCCGTTGACGCACTGGTTTCACATCGAGATACATATTAATAGTGTGTTCAACTATACTAGTATCTATGCTTGGAATTTCCTCATAAGACCAAGCGAATACGTCATGAAATTCATGAAAAAGAGAGCGATATGAATCAAGTTCTGATGGAGAACAAGATACACCAACATGAATATTTTCTACAACGCTAGGTTTAGTCGAAATATCGATAGAAATTGTTTCTTCAATATTTGATAAATTTCGCTCAAATTCTATTCCATTAATTAGAAAAGAATTTGAAAAGAAATTTTGAATGGATGGGTGATACAGTTCACTGAGATTATTCTCTTCATAATCAGGAAGATGGGAACGATGATGATAATCTTCCCATGGTTCTCCTTCTGCCATTATAGCTTCCAAAATATTTTCATCTATCAAAAATTTTGAGGAAAATGGATCAGATGGAGTACCAAAATCTAATGAACGATCAACCCAAACACTCGGCGACGCTGATTTCGGATTTGTCGCCCAAGCCGAATATATTGATTACTATTGAAGTTCAATAGGGTTGAGCGGTAAAACATCATCCAACAGAGAAATATCAGAATCACCCATACTCTCCCTTAAGCCAGATAGAGTGGAAGAGATCATGTAGCAGGTCTCTATGCTTGCAATTTTTGCCGACGTTGCGGGTGGCGGTAATGCAAAGGTTCCCATAAGAGTGGAATCCTTTAAGATTCCTACACCAATGTTCTGGATTTCTAGTTGGGGTAAGTGAATATACGGAACGCTTCCAGTTACTTGCGAAGCGGAGGAAAAAAAGGATAATTGATTAATGACTGTAATAGTACCTTTATGAGGAAAGGAAAAAATTCTAAAATATGTAGAAAGAATTGCAGTCATCGCATATACCCATGGTCTTCCGAGTAAAATATTATAGTCAAGGGGTCCGTCAACAACCTCAACATCAATACTTCCTGTTTTTCCCCCTAATTCAACTTGCAAGTTATTGATAATACCATAAGGTTTATATGTTCTTCCATCAAAAGCCTTCAACGTCGTTGATGATTGCGATAATCACAGCGAGCCAAGTGACTTCCAATAGTTTAGAGACATAATGCACGTATATGCTCCCTCGTCAATAATAGTGCGATGAACAAGGTGATTGAGAACATTTACTTGGATGGAGAATGCCAATTCTGCTGGTAACTGCAGTACATAGCCCGTACGATTAAAGACGACAAGATTAGAATCAGTCGGATCAATTCCACCAATAGCCGATAATAAAGCCTGCTTCTGGGAGATTTTAGCACCCAATCTGAACCTCAGGTTGAAAAGGCAAATCAGGGTAACAACTAAACCACGCTCAGCCTTGTAGCTAGCCCTACAAGGACATGAGAGGGCTTTCTCTGTAAATAGATATTCAATAAAATGGTAATGAATTGATTTTAGGCTAGGTATATAAAAGGGAAAAAGAGTTTGATAAATGACTGAATTTTTAGTATGGGACAAAAGGATAGCGTGAGCTGAGGAATTAAATCAGGATACAGGGTATTTCATGGGGCAAGATAGGCAGGAGATTTAGCAATCAAATTGAAATAAGATGGAGTGGAAAGACTGTTGAGAAAGTTGAAAAGGGCATAATAAATGAATCCTTTTCAAACAGAAGAAAATACACAGAGTATGAATGATTCCCCAAGGCAGAGCATATAAAATGGATTCTACCTTTCTAACTTGAAAACATTCAACTGGAAATGTTAATGAATGAATGGTGAAACATAACAATGTACATATGAAACATAAAGGAGAAACATATGCTAAAACTCATACCACATGAATCCCACAAATCAGAGCTGCATCTCTTATTTAATTCCTGTCAAACTGTACAATGTAACGCAAAGATGTTTTCTGCCACCTTTTCCCACAACTCAGCCCCTTTTACAAATGATTGGAATTTACAATAAATAGACATCATTTGTGGGAATATAGATCGATGGGAAGAGGAGAAATCACAGCTGAAGATGGACTGTTACAATTGTGTTTCTTGGCTTCTGACGTTTCGCTTTCCTTTAGCCCCTTTGAAGAAAACTGACTTTTTATTAATCTGCCGTTGAAAGAAGACAGAATGAAATTACCTGCTTTTCGTGAAGGGAAAAATGCGTTTAAATGGGAAAAGGGAGGGGGAATGGAGGCGGGACCCATATGGAAATCGCAATCACAAGTCAAGCGGTGGAGGGATATAACACATTAATCGCAATCGGGAATCGGGATCAGGGAGCAGGCGGAGCGATATTATATATGAAACAACTTTCGATGCGATTTGGAGGGGAAACCTTTGTATTAAACAAATGTAACCAAAGTTTTGAATCAACAAAGGGCTAGGCCTTTTATTTATGAACGAGCGGAAGTACTGATGGTGGGACCCAAGGGCCAATCGCAATCGCAAATTGAGAGTAGAAAGTAATCGCAATCGGAACAATCGGGATGATAGTTGCGATCGGAGGAGGGGATGCGATTCATTTGTGGGCCGTCCGATCGGCGGGGGAAGATCGACGGCTGTGGGTTAATCAGGGGTGAGCCATAGGCGAGAGTCAATCGGAGGGGGGATTTAAAACAATGCGATTGGAACATTGCGATCAGCGAAGGACCGTTGGATTAGATGATGAGATCGACAGCTCTGGTGTAATCGGGCGTATGTCAATCGGAGGGTGTCAATCGGAGAGGGACTTATGGAAGCGCCGATTGCGATGGTGCGATTGGATGTAGGCCGTTCGATCTGCGGGGAAGATCGATGGTGCTGGATCAATCGGGGTTGTTAATCGGAGGTCGCGATTGGAGGGGAATGCGATTGATATGTCCGATTGGCGGAGGACCATTGGATTTGAACGAGGAGATCAACGGTGGAGGGATGATCGGGAGTTGGCAATCGGGAGATCGGAGATATGTTTGCGATTGGGGCAATCAGAACTCTTTGCGATCGAGACTTTTTGCGATTGTGGTGATCGGGAGGCACACATTGCATATTGCGATTGCAATTAAAGGGCGGCGGGGTTTATAATATATATGACATAAACTTTATTTCTAAATTTTACGGGGTGAAAAGGGGAAGTGGTTAAGGGGCGGGGTTATATATAATGGAAACTTTTGATTTTATAATAAAGTTTCAAGGGTAATGGTGGGGAAGTGGTTTTAATTAAATCGCATTTGTATTTATAATGCGATTTTATAATCGGAAAGTGGGAAGGGGGTTTTAAAGGGAAATATTAACATAAAGTTTAAAGGGTAAATGGGAAATAGGGGGTATATGAGGGTATAAGGGCTTTTACTTCACTTAAGCATAAAATTCAATCCAGAAGTCAGTTTTGAGAGTGTAGTATACCGTTGGAAAGCTCTTTCCGGACTCTTTCTGATGGATCTGCTTTGAAGATGATCTGATGCTGAACATGCTGTGGAAAAAATCTTTGAAGGCAGGGACCTCGCTTTGCGGAGGTAGCAGCTTCTGAATTGTGACTGAAAAGGCAAAGTATCATGCTTCCACCTCAAAACCATGTTTTGAGGTGAAGTTTGCATCAAGCTGAACAAATGATATCTCTGATCTTCCTTGTGCTGTGAATTTGTATTTATTGACTTCTTCGTGACCTTGCTGATCTTTATTGACACTTAACTCATAAATTTGACCGTGGTGAGACCTTAAATACTAATGAGACCCATCCTATGACCTACTGATATGATTTTGAGAATGAAAGTGACTAGTAACTGAAGACCATAGGGAGGAGGATAAACAAATACCTCATGAGGGGAAACTGATAAAAATTGCTACCATCAATGAATCCATGGCCTAGCGGAATGGCGAAATTTTATTCGATATGAGACACCTAATATGAAAATGCAAAAGAGCAGTTTTGATCACTGATGGCAGTATGACTAGACTGACACTAACATTGGCTCCAATGGGGATGGTAGCTCCTTGGAGGTGCCAAGAACACCGTAGACCAAGTAGCCTTATTCATTGGGCATGGAATCAAAAATACTGAAAAAACTGACACAATGAAGACTGACACTGACTCAAGACTAAGCCTGAAAGACTAAAATAGAACCAAACCATACACATAACATTCAAGTTTTATAGCCTTCACCTCGGGCCCCAAACTTCAATGATTGTGTACTCTGCACTCTGATAAACATAACATGGTATATACAATGACTATGACATAGATTCTGATCCTTTGTTTTCAACAATGGTAGTGCTTCAAAAGCCTACCATTTACTGCTCCTCCAGGGAAATCTTGGCCATCCATCTCTGAAAGCAAGAAGGCATTCTGTCCTCTGTATGCTGAAATTCTGTATGGTCCTTTCCACAGATTGTCGAACTTACCATGCTTCCCTTTCTCTTCTTTTCTGGCATCCCATTTCAACACTATATCATCCAGCTGAAACTTCTCTGCTTTTGTCTTCCTGCCATAGATATTTTTAATTTTCTCCTGCAACTGAATAGAATTCTGTGATACTTCCTCTCTTGTTTGCTGAAGGTGGATCGTTTGATTGATCCTTCGATGATTGTCATTGTCCTCGCTGTCAACTTCTTGCAATAATATCATAACTGGGACGGTAAGGGATGTAGGAAAGATAGCATCAGTACCATAAACCAACTCAAATGGTGACATACCTATTGATATTTTACTGCTAACTCTATCTGCCCACAGTGCGTTGATGAGCTTCCGGTGCTAATTTCTTTTGTTTGCTTCCAACATTTTCTTGATTATATTCACCAACGATTTGTTAGAAGACTCGTCTAGGCCATTTCCTTGTGGATAATAGGCTGTCAAATGGCCCAGTGCGATGTTGTATTTGTCACAAAAGTAGATCATTTTCTTGGACCTGAACGCTGCTGCATTGTCTGTTACGACTTTGCAGGGGCAGCCAAAACGAGATAGAATATTCGATTCCAGGAATTGAATGATTACCATGTCTGTTGCTCGCCTAGCTGGGATGGCCTTGATCCATTTAGTAAAGTAATCTGTCCCTGTCAATATCCATCGGTGCTGTGCTAAGGACGCGGGATGAATCTCTCCTATAAAATCGAGACCCCACTGCTGAAAGGGTGCGTTCACCGAAACTGGTCTCAAAGGGAGTGGAAGCAATTTCTTCTTCCCTTGGAAGATTTGGCATTCATGACATTTTGTTAGGCCTTATATAAATCAGAGAATAATGTGGGCCAATAATATCCTGCTCTCAATATCTTGTTAGCTGTAGTCTTCCAAAACAAGTGACCGTCGCAGTCGCCTTTATGAAACTCGTGCATTACCTTTTGCGCTTCTTCTTCAACCAAACAATTGAGCAGAACGCCACCCAGATATTTCCAATACAGAGCATTGTCTAAAATGTAGTATTTTGCAGATTTTAGCTTCAGAGATCTACCTTTGCTCTTGGACATGCCCGTAGGAGGTGACAAATGCTGAAGGACATAGACGATATCTGAATACCATGGGGACTGTAAAAAGATATCTGCAATTGGAACTAGTAAACCTTTATCTTCCTCTTCTGCCACTGCTGTTATAAGGTTTATATCTAAGGCGTGCAGATTTGATTGGGCCATCGATTTCGCCAAGCCTTGGCCTTTGATCAATTTCGTGGGCTTGATCTCCAGATCATACTCCAACATGGCTGCTATCCACTTACCTCTTCGACCTTCTGGATCATTTTGCATCAACACCTCCTTCACTGCTGCGTTTGGGACATATGCTATAGTATGTGAATGCAGAATATAGACCCTGAAATCCTTCAATGCTTTGATAAGATCCAATGCATGTTTTTCAATAATATTATACCTCAAAGCGGCATCTCTAATAGATATACTGAAAAAGGCAATTGGCTTTTCTACTTCATCTCTCTTTTGCATTAAAACAGCGGCCAAAGTATGCTCAGATGCAAACGAAAATATGATAAAGTCTTGAGTGTAGTCAGGACTAATCAAAACTGGGGCATTGGACAAAGCAAACTTTACCAGATTGAATGACTTGATAGCTTCTTCACTCCACTTGACAGTGTTGTCCTTTTTCAACATATTAGTCATTTCCCTCAATGTTCAGCCAAATTGGGTATAAATCGACGTAAGAAGTTCATCTTACCATTGAATGCTTGGATCTCCTTTTTGTTTCGTGGTAGGTCTATGAGCTGAATTGCCTCCACTCTGGCTGGATCGATGCGAATACCATCTTTGGAGATGATGTGTCCTAGCAGCTTGACTTCATCCATGGCAAAAAGGCACTTCTTGGGATTGAGAGAAATCCCAAACTTTCTGCATCGCTGAAAAACCACTCTCAAATGGTGCAAATGCTCGTCATATGATCCTGAAAACACTGTCAAATCATCCAAATAAACAATGAGAAAGACATCTTTTTCATTGGAAAAAGCGATGTCCATTGCACGCTGGAAAGTAGCTCCTGCATTCTTCAGTCCAAAAGGAATTTTTGCGTACTGGAAGGTTCCCCAGGGTGTTGTGAATGCAGTTTTATCTTGGTCCTTCTCATGCACCAAGATTTGGTTGTAGCCTGAGTAGCCATTGAGTAGTGACATCCTGGATGCTCCAACTACTCTCTGCAGAATATGGTCCATTTTCGGAAGTGGATAATTATCCTTCAAGGAGGCCTTATTCAAGTTCCGAAAATCTATACACAACCTTATCTCTCCTGTCTTTTTACGTACCAGGACCAAATTTGAAATCTATTCAGAAAATCTAATGGGGACTATGATACCAGCTTTGTACAATCTGTTTACCTCTTTTTCAATTGATGGCAGTAGCTTTGGGTCGATTCTTCTCATCTTCTGTCTAAAAGGCTTTTGATCCGGCTTGATAGGAATAGTATGCTGAATTATGTTCTTATCATACACCTTCAAATCTGAAAAATCCCATGCAAAAACATCAGAAAATTCAGAAAGCAACTTCACATACTTCTCCTTCGCTTCAGGGGACAATGTCTTTGACAATTTCACAAACTTGGGCTGATCAGGCGTTCCAAGATTCACATCTTCAACTCCTTTTTCTGTGGGTGCCAAGCTCGGCTTCTTTGCAACATCGTCCTGATCAAACAACTCCTCTAGAGGTATAAGACCTCTAGTAATTATATTATCTTTCAGCTACAATATGTCCATTTGGTTTGTTTCCAATTCTTGATCATCAACCACATACTCACCTTCTATGGGAGTGTCCTTGAATTTTCTATCGCCCTGTAAAAATGCATTGATATCATTATCGTCCCAAAATACTTGCCAATACCTTAAATTATTCGGAACAGCGAGCCTATGTTTGACATGAATCTCAAATTTTTTGCTGGATTTCATCGGAATTTTCAGGTTACTTGCAGTAGTGGCAATAGAATCAACAATAAGATTCTGCATCCTGGGTACCGCTGTCAAAGTGTACTCTGGGAATGTCTTCAAAATGTCCAGAACTGCATTTCTGTATGCCCTTAGTCTTGGATGTTTAGCTTGGTATTCTCCTTTCACCTGCTTGATTATTAACTCAGAGTCGCCATACACAGAAATCCTTTTTGCCTTCAACTTTTTCAATATTTTGAGGCCTGCAATCAGAGCTTCATAATCTGCTTCATTGTTAGAGCATTCAAAGGCCAACTTATAAGCACATACTCTGACATTACTAGGGACCCTTTCAGGCTGAAACATGGGACTCCTTACCCATATTCCAATGCCAGCTCCATCCTTACCAACGGCTCCATCAAAATCCATACTCCACAGGCCTTCTTCTTCTTCTTGTAGATGTTGAAACTTAGCTTCTTCCTTATTTTCATCTTGGTTGATTTCTGGCTTTTCATTATCCCTTTGCTGCTGGCAGTCAGGAGGCGCATAAGTACTTGCTGCTTTGTCCTTCTCCTGCTTGAGGACCTCTCTGAAATTTTCTGAAATCTCAGGTATCTCCTCAACTTGTACCAACTGAACATCCTCATCATTTAGACCACCATCTGAATATAGGACAAACGATTCTAAATCTGTGTGGACCGCATTGATGGGATGATTCACTGGCTTGTCTTTACTGGTGATCATATATTTCATTTTCTTCTCCCTATATAACTTCCTCAAATGGCCAAATACAGGGATTGTGGCATAGGATAAATCAAGTTGTATGGTTCCTTTAAGTTTTGCACCCCAAGACCTAGATAGAAGCATTCCAAACCATGGTGGGACATCGGCCACAACTACATCCATCAAGACATTTTTGGCTGGGATTTGATCTAAAGACACTACTAAATCTTTGATGAGACCAATAGAATGGACCCTACTTGAGTCAAAAGAATACAAATCATGGTACTTTCTAGTAACATCAAGGCCTAACTTCTCCATGACAGCTTTGGGCATCAAATTATGCGAGGCCCCGGAGTCCAACATGGCGTTATGCAAGACAAACTCATGCAACCTACGACTCAGGTAAAAGGGAGGGACTTCGTTTTCTTCAGATTCTCCTGTGGCTGGACGAAAGATTAGCTCAGGGTAGTCATCTTCCACATTAACCATATCAGAAAGAGGGTCTATTTGCAAGGCTTTAGATACCTGACTCTTATATACACTATTCTTTACCAACTCGATCAAAGACACGGACACTTTCAACTTGGAAATTTCACTTTCTAAATTAAAGGAGGGAGCTTTTTCCACCTCTTTAGTAGGAGGGTCTTTCTTCTCTGTTTTCTCTTTCGCTGTGTTCTGCTTGCTTTTCTCTTTTGCAGCGTTCTCAGCTGTATTAGTAACTGCGGGTGCTTTGCTGGATGAAGGATTGGCCGGCTCTTTTCGTTTCTTCTGTGCCTCATCCTCAATTTGTAGTTATTTTATTTTTTGAATGGGGCTGATTGCGACGTTTCTGTTCCTTAGAGAATACTGCTTTTGCTGGGCTGACAGCGTGTTCATATACCCTCTCTGATAATCATAATATTCTTCTTCTAACATTATGTCATTTTTCAGGATGAAATTTTCGTCCCCTCGAATGTCTGGAGTCGCCACTATGTATTCTTCATCTTCTGTGAGGAAAATGGGCTCACCATCAGCTGTGAAAAAATGATTGGTTTCAAACAGGGGACCATTGTCATCTGAGTCAGACCCTTGCATGTAGTTCTGCTGTAATGGCGTTCTAATCTACTGTTGTGGTGCCGCTTGGTCCTGTGCCCTCTGTTCTCTCTGCCTAATCCTGAATTGTGGCTGCTGCTGACCTCTAAAATTCGGATTTCTTATTTGGGGTTTCGGTTTGTCCGAAATTGTTAATCGATCAACCATACTTTCCATCGTATGAATTAGTGTGTCCATTTTGCTGTCCGAAGGGGATGCTTCTTCTTTCACCATGACTTTCTTTTCAGCTCTAGCTCGAGCTCTTCTAGCCAGCAGATTTTCTTCGACGCTTACTGCCATCTTCTGCATTTCTTCAAGTGACGGTGGATCTCTTTCACGTAGTTGATATGCCATATCGGCATCAAAACCATCCGGAAACCTTAGCATAGCTGAATCGACAGGAGGTTTGAGGTTAGCCGGAATAGCATTGTATACCGTATTGAATCTAAAACAATAGTCTTGCACCGTTTCACCCACATTTCTTTTAATATTCTCATATTCAGACAGAATTTGTTGTGGATTCCTTTTCACCTCCCATCGGTCTAAGAACTGTGTGTGTAACTCCTGTAAAGTGTGAATATAGCCTGCTGGTAAAGCTCTGAACCACTTTCTCACTTCACCTCCGAAGCTTTGAACAAACAACCTGGTAGCTACATTTTCTTCTTCCACTTCATGCAAGTCAAAAAAGTCATTCATCTTGTCAACATGTTGCTCGGCTATAATGCCCTGAGTGGCATCAAAGATAGTAATTTTACTCTGATAATCGGCAGGCATATCATTGAGAACCTGAGGTAAAACCAAGGGTTCATACCGGGCAGACATAATTCTGGGAGGATTTACCACAGTGTTTGTAGTGCTGGAATTTGAGGTAGGTGTTGATGGAGGGGATGAAAACTGGGAGTTGATTGATGGGAATGCTGATGAATCAGGAGGATGGAATGCTGCTCCTGACGATTTTGAAGGCTCAGGAATATAAGTTGAAGTGATGGACTGAGGTGATTTCAAAATGTAGTCATCAATGGAAGAATTTGCTCTCTGAACTTCAATATCTACAAGAAACTCCGGATCTAAAACCGTGTCTTCGAGTGCAGTTTCAGACTTATTTCTAAACAAAGAAAGCTCAAAATTATCATCACAAGAAAGCTCTTCTACAAACAACCACTCACTGGGCCAAGTATGGGACCTGAGAATAGGTGTAGGACTTAGCGATCCCTCTTGTCTTCTGACTATTCTTGGGATAAGATTTGGATTTTCAAACACAGGGGGAGGATTTAGATCAGGGTTAGCCCTTGTATATCTTCTTGAAGCCAGTGTGGTCAAATTACTACTGTACAATATTTATATCAGCCTAGAAAGCTCTGAAATATCATTATCGAGACTTTAGAAGAAAAATATTACTGGGGTGATAAATCTTCCATGCAAAAATTTTGTAATTGCGTTCCCCAGTATGGTCGCCAAAGATGTTAGCACCCAATCTGAACCTCAGGCTGAAAAGGAAAATCAGGGTAACAACTAAACCATGCTCAACCTTGTAGCTAGCCCTACAAGGACAGAAGAGGGCTCTCTCCGTAAATAGATATTCAATAAAATGGTAATAAACTGATTTTAGGCTAGGTGTATAAATGGGAAAAAGAGTTTGATAAATGACTAAATTTTCAGGGATGTATGGGACAAAAGGATAGCGTGAGCTGAGGAATTAAATCAGGATACAGGGTATTTCATGGGGCAAGATAGGCAAGAGATTTAGCAATCAAATTGAAATAAGATGGAGTGGAAAGACTGTTGAGAAAGCTAAAAAGGGCATAATAAATGAATCCTTTTCAAACAGAACAAAATACACAGAGTATGAATGATTCCCCAAGGCAGAGCATATAAAATGGATTCTACCTTTCTAACTTGAAAACATTCAACTGTAAATGTTAATGAATGAATGGTGAAACATAACAATGTACATATGAAACATAAAGGAGAAACATATGCTAAAACTCATACCACATGAATCCCACAAATCAGAGCTGCATCTCTTATTTAATTCCTGTCAAACTGTACAATGTAACGCAAAGATGTTTTCTGCCACCTTTTCCCACAACTCAGCCCCTTTTACAAATGATTGGAATTTACAATAAATAGACATAATTTGTGGGAATATATATCGATGGGAAGAGGAGAAATCACAGCTGAAGATGGACTGTTACAATTGTGTTTCTCGGCTTCTGACGTTTCGCTTTCCTTTAGCCCCTTTGAAGAAAACTGGATTTTTATTAATCTGCCGTTGAAAGAAGACAGAATGAAATTACCTGCTTTTCGTGAAGGGAAAAATGAGTTTAAATGGGAAAAGGGGGGGGGAATGGAGGCGGGACCCATATGGAAATCGCAATCGCAAGTCGAGCGGGGGAGGGATATAACACAGTAATCGCAATCGGGAATCGGGATCGGGGAGCAGGCGGAGCGATATTATATATGAAACAACTTCCGATGCGTTTTGGGGGGGAAACCTTTGTATTAAACAAATGTAACCAAAGTTTTGAATCAACAAAGGGCTAGGCCTTTTATTTATGAACGAGCGGAAGTACTGATGGTGGGACCCAAGGGCCAATCGCAATCGCAAATCGAGAGTAGAAAGTAATCGCAATCGGAACAATCGGGAGGATAGTTGTGATCGGAGGAGGGGATGCGATTCATTTGTGGGTCGTTTGATCGGCGGGGGAAGATCGACAGCTGTGGGTTAATCAGGGGCGAGCCATAGGCGAGAGTCAATCGGAGGGGGGATTTAAAACAATGTGATTGGAACATTGCGATCGACGGAGGACCGTTGGATTAGATGATGAGATCGACGGCTCTGGTGTAATCGAGCGTATGTCAATCGGAGGGTGTCAATCGGAGAGGGACTTATGGAAGCGCCGATTGCGATGGTGCGATTGGATGTAGGCCATCCGATCTGGGGGGAAGATCGACGGTGCTAGATCAATCGGGGTTGTTAATCAGAGGTCGCGATCGGAGGGGAATGTGATTGATATGTCCGATTGGCGGAGGACCATTGGATTTGAACGAGGAGATCAACGGTGGAGGGATGATCGGGAGTTGGCAATCGGGAGATCGGAGATATGTTTGCGATTGGGGCAATCAGAACTCTTTGCGATCAGGACTTTTTGCGATTGTGGTGATCGGGAGGCACACATTGCATATTGCGATTACGATTAAAGGGCAGCGGGGTTTATAATATATATGACATAAAATTTATTTCTAAATTTTACGGGGTGAAAAGGGGAAGTGGTTAAGGGGAGGGGTTATATATAATGGAAACTTTTGATTTTATAATAAATTTTCAAGGGTAATGGTGGGGAAGTGGTTTTAATTAAGTCACATTTGAATTTATAATGCGATTTTATAATCGGAAAGTGGGAAAGGGGTTTTAAAGGGAAATATTAACATAAATTTTAAAGGGTAAATGGGAAATAGGGGGTATATGAGGGTATAAGGGCTTTTACTTCACTTAAGCATAAAATTCAATCCAGAAGTCAGTTTTGAGAGTGTAGTATACCATTGGAAATCTCTTTCTGGGCTCTTTCTGATGGATCTGCCTTGAAGATGATCTGGTGCTGAACATGCTGTGGAAAAATTATTTGAAGGCAGGGACCTCGCTTTGCGGAGGTAGTAGCTTCTGAATTGTGACTGAAAAGGCAAAGTATCATGCTTCCACCTCAAAACCATGTTTTGAGGTGAAGTTTGCATCAAGCTGAACAAATGATATCTCTGATCTTCCTGGTGCTGTGACTTTGTATTTATTGACTTTATTCGTGACCTTGCTGATCTTTATTGACACTTAACTCATAAATTTGACCGTGGTGAGACCTTAAATACTAATGAGACCCATCCTATGACCTACTGATATGATTTTGAGAATGAAAGTGACTAGTAACTGAAGACCATAGGGAGGAGGATCAGCAAGTACCTCATGAGGGGAAACTGATAAAAATTGCTACCATCAATGAATCCATGGCCTAGCGGAATGGCGAAATTTTATTCGATATGAGACACCTAATATGCAAATGCAAAAGAGCAGTTTTGATCACTGATGGCAGTATGACTAGACTGACACTAACAGGAGGGACAATTTTGTAATACCTCAAGAGCAGACACAGCTGAAGGGGATTGAGCCAAATCTTCAACTATATTATAATTTTGTGCAGCTCTTGCTTTAGGATTATATGTCGATTTATGAATTACTCCCTTCAGTGGCTTAATCGTCAATTCAGGAATAACAGGAGGTGGTACTGATTCATTAGATGGATTCTTTGTCGAGGTAGTAGGTTGATCAGTAGCCAGACTACCATATTCTTTATTCCACGTCGACACCAAAATATATTGTGAAGGTTTTGTACTAGATAACATTAACACTTGGGAACTAGGAGCTAAATCCGTAGCAAACAAATTTGTGTCTGGATTTGGAAATGGGTCTGTTAACACAGCTGATGCATTAGAATTCTTGATGATTTTTGAGACTTCAGCATGGTGAGGACAATCCCTAACGAAGTGTTCCTCGTTACAGATTATGCATGGATAATGAGGTTTCTATGGTCCTGACAGTTGATCAGATGATCGTTCCTACGGGTTAGAATTTTTCTTTTTCTTAGATTTCCCCTTTTTCTTACTTCCTGGTTGCTTATCACTTTTGCCTTTGTCAAATGAGACGGCGTTGATTTTGGAAGTAGGAGCAGGATCAGATGCAGTAGTGTTGTGTGTATTTACAGTGCCTATCAAGCCATATCTGGCATGAGAGTCCTTTATTTGAGGAGGAACATTGAAATTAGATCGCGGCGCATTTGGTATTTTCTCATAGAGCATGCCAGACCGAGTATAAATCAAGTCTAAATATTGGGCACAAGCGATAACTTGTTCTTCTGTGATGACGCCTCCTTTAGCCACATCCTCTGTTATAGATGGTAACAAGGATTTGATGAACCATTCAGCAAGGAGTTGATTGGGAACAAATGTCTTAACCATTCGGCGATGGCAATGCCACTCATGAATATGATCTGAAATGTGAGTAGCATTACTCTGTTTGAAATTGGTCAAGAGTTCCGTTCCAATTTCATATATGATCAGTAACTGGAAATGGGTCAAAAATACAGTAGCCATAGTAGCGAAATTGTCGAATGAAGCTCTAGGTAATTCAATGTACCATTTATCTGCCGGACCTGTGAGCGTTCTCTGAAAAAGACATAATCGAACAAAATCATCATTTAGGGAATTTGATGAACACCATAAATGATAAGTCATAACATGAGTTGATGGGTCTTCTCCAGGGTTTCCATTGAATTTAGAAATTTTGAAGGGAAATTTATGTGGTATTACCGGCCACCATGGAGCATAATTGATAGGATCATTGGTTAACCAGTTTAAATCTGGTAATTCCAATGTTGCAAAAAAAGGCAATTTTCTATTAAGGTCAGGTTGAGCATAGCCAAGATAAGATGGAATTGCTTGGGAAACAGGTCTTTGAGCACCGACATATGGGATTTGTTGCTGGTAACCCAGATAGGGGTTGTTTTGCATAGAAAACGCTTGAGAGTTCTATTGACCAAAACCTGGATATGGTACTTGTTGATATGAAGTTTGAGGAATTTGCACCTGTGGCTACCAAGGGGTCTGTCCATCAAGATTATAACCCAAATTAGTGTAAGTTGGATTCAGTTGATATGTATAACCAGATTATGTTTGCGACATCACATAAAATGGTGGACCATCTTGTGAATAAAATGATCCCTGATATATGTTGTTGTAAATTAACCAAAGGATTTTAAGTTTGTGGACCCAACATTTGATGATATTGAGTTGAAGAACTCGCCTGATAAGGTTGATGTACAATATTTTGATTTTGTAAGAGGGGTATAGATGTATTAACAAGTGGTATTGAAGTGGGTGTAACAGGTTGAACTGGTTGATACGATTGGACAACCATTTGTGGTTGGATAGGCAGAGTGGGCTGCCATTGACAAACATGCATGTCAACATTAGTTTGACCAAAATGTGACTGAGTACTATCATATTGGGTAACCAAAGGTTGCCACCCAGCATAAGGAGGATAATAAGACGGAAAATATTGTTCACCGAATGCTGGGAGTCCAGTTGATATGGTATTTAAAGGAATTGACCCATAATGACCGGCTTGATATTGCCCTGATGATGGATTTAATGAATCAAGTCGTTCAGTACTAACTATAGGACTACCAGTTAAAACACCAGATGATGACATTGGTAAAGACCATGATCGTGAAGGTGCACCAGAGAAAGTGCCAAATAGTGATTTGTAACCTGTTGGGACCAAAGGGCCACCGTGCAAATATGACTCTAGTGATGTTGTGAAAATCGACGGAGTAGCGAGGGTAGGAGCTGACGTAATTGGAATAGCAAACCCAACCGAAGATGTTGGTTCAGACATGGTTGTTTGACCAAATGTATACTCTCCGAAATTGACGGGCGACTGAACGGAAATAGGATCAATAAAAGTAGATGGAAACGATTGAGGAAATGACTGGTACAGGTAAAGGTCTCCCCCAAAGTGGGTTTAACTTAAAGGTGTATCAGGTTGAGGGATTTATTCAATTGCGATTAAACCAGGAGGAATAACTTCACCGTCAGGCCAAAAATATATTTCAAACGGTTGACTGTGTGAAATAGGAGTTTTAGTGGCTACAGAACTTTGTGGAATGACCAAGGTAGGAACAACTTCCAGCTGTTCAGATTCAAGATTCAGAGATTCTGGCAAAGAAGAGATAGGATCTGGATCAATGTGAGTTTGAACAACTTTGGGTCCAGGAGGTATGGTCTCAACGATTGAATGGATCGTGACCACGGGTAGCTGTGAAGACTCCGTTTCGACAACGGTAGACGAACCGGGATGTGTGGAAACAATTTGAGCTAACTCTGGTTTAAATGATGATGTTTCGCCAGAGGTACGAGTTGTACTTGATTCGACAGATCGTGATTGCCTTTGCCTACCAGAAATAACTTCTGGTGGTAAAGGTGGTTTCAAAGCTAATCTACGCGAATGATGAGGGGTAGGATTGTGTTCTTCTACGATTATTGATTTATTTTATCCAAAAAAAAACAAAGAAAAAGAGGGTAATTCTAGGAAAAGTGGTTTACCAGGAAACTGTGAACTGCAGAATACCTCTCGGCGAACCAAGAAGTACAGGTAGGTTATCTCCCCAAATGTTGTGTTCGGTGTATCACAATTTCAAGGCAGCCGACTCGGTTCACTATGGATGGATAGCACCTAAAATTTGTCCTCCCAAATATACCCGAAGGTACATGGAGGCCCAAGTCCGTATTAGCGTTGTCTGATGCGAAACTGCACAGTGAGAGCACCCCTTTATACTTATCGTACTGTAACACCGCTCGATATACCCGAAAGTACATGGATGAGCTACGATATACTTACATACGTGGAGTGATGTATCACACTCGGAATGTATCACACACAAGTTAACGACAACTGCTATGTTTTACGACGTTGAAACACGTCTCTAGCCTAGACCTCTAAATGTTATCGTTAATGTTCCAAAGCATTGTTAAGTAAATTGAGATTTATTTTATGTTGATCTTGCTTAACAGTTTGCCTTTCAGGTTCACCACGATGATGTATATAGAATTCCTAAAATGCAAGCTAAGAATGATAAACAAATTTTCACTTTCAGCTTTTTCAATGAAAGACCTAGCTACTAAGGGAAGAGAGCAAATAATTTGAGAGCAAACAAATCAATGAACAAAACAAATCAATGAATCTCAAACTAAATGCAGATTTCCTAATGTTCCTTTTGCAAAAAACACACAATCCTACATGCAAATGCAAGTTTTTATTTTCAGTTTCCTTAATGTTATGAATGCAAAAAAGAAACTAGGTGCACTAGATCAATAACCGAAATGTTTTTTAATTTCGAGAAACGAAGAATACAAATAACAATTTCTCTTTTGAAGGAAAAATGCGGACTTCAACAACAATTTCTCCTAACAAGGAAATGAAGATTTTACGACAATTTCCTATTTCGAAAGAAAATGATTCTTAATGCAGCCATAAAAAATACTTTGAAATCAACTTGTCAATGATAATGAATTTTTTTTTTAAAAACAACATTGAACAAATTTTCAGTCAAAGGAGAAGAAATATATAGAGTTACTGGTCAATAGAGCATTAAAATTTTCAGAACAAATTAGCAATCAAAACTGAAGCAAAGTACAAAGTCAGATTCAAGGGGATTCGTTCCTTTTAGGAGCCAACACAGTCTCCAAAGGGAGACAACGCTCTGTAACGCAGACTGACAAGGGAGACAGTGCTCTGCAAAGCACTGTGCCCTGACCAACGGTTCGTTTAGCGCAGTAAACAAAGAAAAAACTACCTTTTGGCTCACTAAATCTACAAATTAATGTCTGAAAAAGTCTAATCTTTATGTGAAATAGCTACTAGGTGGATTTAGAAAGCATATCAAAGACTAAAACACCAAGAATCAAGAGAAATTCTCCCCAGCGGAGTCGCCAGTTTGTTGGGCCAGAATTGTAATCTACAGATAAACTACGCTTCCTTAGACCGGTGTCTAGTCTAGAACAACATGTGAAAGACTGCACTACCCTTTTTCCTAACTCAGAACAGATACACAGAGAGGATTGTATGCTTACTTGTTTCAGTCGCTTCCAAATGGCTCCTTTTTGTCGCTTCCACTACAGCCTCAACTTCAAGTGGTTTCAAATAGTTGAATGCTTCCTGCAAGAAAGAGCACTGAAACAATAGAAGATACAATAATATAGATATCTATTCAAGTTAATTAGCCAAATCAGTTAAGCATAAACTACATTCATCAACTAAGATTTTACAACATGGAAAATCAAAGTAAACATGGATGCATGTAGGGAAAAACAAGAAGTACTCTTTATTGATGATAGAAGGGGAGGTTACAACCTAGTGATTTATTCATCGTGACCTTCCAGCATAGTTCCCAAGTCTCATCACATCATAAGTCTCTCCAACAGCAGCTCCACAAACCAAACTCTCTGTTGAAAATTCTCCAGCATTTCCCTACTCAAATTCTTCATCCCTGAACACTTAGATTTGTGTTCAAATTATAGATGAACTATAGTTTTTTTTGCAATAAATTGCATTCCAAAAATAGACAAGACATGTTTTCCAGTCATGTAGATGTCAAATGGACACTTGGATCCGAAGCTTGACACATGTGAACCCTTCTAGAAGACACTGGCCAAGTGGAGATTCCAGAACAATGAGAATTTCGCTCCCAATCTGACCAACACACCTTTGAATGTTGGGAAGTGATTTGCAGAGGAGCCTTGAATGGGGCTACCTGCATATGAAATGCACTTAGGCCCCTTAGAGCCTGCGTTGGTGAGCTCCCACATGTTTAATAATAAACTTCAAACCATGGAAAAGCCTTGCTTTGATGAAAATCTTGATTGATTCATGAATGTTTCTTGTCTTAGGGCATATATCAACTGAGATGATAGGGAATGATAGACCCTTTGATCATTGGTCCTGGAGATGATGCCCAGTTAACCAGGTCATTGGGAATGGTGCCCAATTTGACCTATAACACT